>OY856414.1:539663303-539860803 GCA_963693085.1 Alisma plantago-aquatica | reverse complement strand
CCATACGTCTAGGTCATAGGCTCACCTTTCAAGTACAAAGGAGAGAAAGGAGTGTTTCCATAACTATCAATCGAAGCATGAGCTATAGAACAAGGTACTGTAACGGGCAAGCAAGCCATATCGGGCAACCTAGTTGTATCGGCCAAAGACCCATATCGTGCAAGCCATCTTCAACCTCTATCCATCAAGTACAAGAAATACATCATATGTATAGTAGTAAAACGTGACCAGCTTTATCAAAACAGATCTCATGCTCCATATGCATAATCATCATAAAGATGGATACCAATTTAAAGAACAAGATCAATATATGTGCATATGGAGAGTATACATAATAGAGATGGTTGAGAGTTATGTAACCCAACCTAAGAGGATCTCCATGAAAGGTACAAAGCTCCATGATTCAAGCACCAAGCACACGTTCCCCTACATGAGAGCCATCCATCTGAAGCTCAAAGCTTGCCTTCAGCTCCAACATCAACACCTCAAGAAACAAAGGAAGAAGAAGAAGGTACCATGGTTTATATAGCTTCAAGAAGAATAAAGAGGGTAGATAACCACGGCCAAACCTACTCATATCAAGGGTCCATCCAAGGCCGAGAGGGTAGGGAGGTGATGAAGGAGAAATCTTAAGGAAAGGCTAGCAAGAAGCATGACTCACCAAGGTAAGATCTTGAACAAGGAGTTTCCAAGGCCAAGGAGCTCGCCCTCCTAAGCTCCATGGGAGTCTTCCTTTAGCTCCCAAGCTCCCATGCTCATCCCAAACAAGAAGGGGAAAGAAGATGGCCAAAAAGGATTGCTTGGCTAAGGAGGAAGGGGGTTATATACACCAAGGAAGAGAGAGGTAGCAAGGGAGAGGTGTCATAACCACATAAACCAAGGTGCCACTTGCTCTAGCTCATAACGCCACTTGTTGCCACCCTAGAAGCTCATGCATGGCCTCGTGATACACTCTAGGATGTGTATCATGCATCTGGGCAGATGCCATGGCCGATACACCCCTTTTGGGCGACACACCTTCATGTCCTAGCTGATACACTACAAGACGAGATACACATGTGACATATATATGCTATAAAGTCCATATAAAGATGTCATTCTTCATCTATCAACCAAACATGGCGCGCCATCATCCATACTCATTATAGATCATGTCACTCATAAGCAAGAAGACTCTAGATCTGATAAATTGCACATTGACCCCTCCATTTTGGGTATTTTGCAATTTATACCAAAACTAGCACACAAAGCACAAGCTTCAACCAACCAAGCTCAAACTTGGAACATATGTCCTCCATAAGGAGCCCTACCTCATCATTCTCTTTATAATGATGCTAGAGAACTAAAGGCATGCTCTACATGTGACATATTGTAATATAACCCCTTACTTTGGGTAAATTGCACTTTGGTCCAAAATAAGCAAATATTGCTCAAACATCATCCAAACGGGACCAAACTGGAAACATGAGCTTGTCACATGATACCAAAACATCTTAGAAGATTAGATTAAGGTTCTAATCACCTTCTATAAGAAAAGAAGAGAGGGTTAGACCAAAACCTGGGTCAGGGTCCTTACAGAACCGATCGGTTCTGTCTAGCCAACCGAAGCTTCTGGTGATTTTCTTGATTCATAAGAATAGTTGAATCATTTCACTTGCTCAATTCGACTAGTACAAGGATTAATATTGGAAATTAATTGGAAGTGAATTGGGAATTCAATTGCAATCATGAAACTGTGTGAAATGACCGTTTTGCTAAGTGAGATGACCACTTTTCTCATGAGATGAATGTTTCACAGTTCACATGTTCTAGAAGATTCATGATTCTGGACCCTTCTACTCCCACACTAATTGGGAACCCTGACCCTAGCCTCTACTATAAATAGAGGAGTACCAAGAGCTTCCTAAGATACATAATTAAGAATCAATTTCTCTAACAATTATTGTCCTCTTTGGTTGTGGTAACTAATAGAGAGCTTGTGCACGTCCTGTCGGTTAAAGGGAGGGATAGAAAGGGAGAGAACAATTGAGGATTAGTTGTGGAGGAGAAGGTCAATGACTAGTACGTTGATAGAAGGGGACAACTGCTTCTCGTTGGCTCTTGTAGCATAATATGGAGTTCCCCGTGGTTCGTGTGGACTACTCTAGAGGTGGGAGGCCATTGTCTTCCTCTAGGAGGACATTGTCTGCCACTGTCCATGGTGTTTCACCAGGAGGCCGATAGAGATGACTGTTCAAGTGTTGCTGCTAAAGGAGTGTGTTGCTTCCTGAAGAACAAAATTCACGATGCTAATGCAAGGATAATGTATCTAGACTTGCTCCATGACCAGGTATAACCTTCCAAACCCTCCTCGTGGACACATTGTTGTTGACATGATCTTGCTATTCGGGGAAATGGGCATTTATTTTTTTTGTTTCCACTACCTATATTTTGTCGCCCTATTTCTGAACAGTGGTATTAGAGCCATGTCAATTTATAGTGTATCTGGGATTGAAATCTATATGATCATATTTATTTTTCATTCTTTTATTGCATACGATGTGAATATTAAAATGATTAATGTGCATATCCAATTAATATCCACATATGACTCCACAAACTAATATATATATATATATATATATATATATATATATATATATATATATATATATATATATATATACGATACAATTTATATGCAATTCATATGTGTTGCCCTAAAATCAGTTTTGATGGTGGATGTGAAGCATGGTTATGGCCAATAACCCTAGATCTATATATGAATGGTTGTGGTTATTTATTCATGTTGCTAATTAGTCTGTGTACCAAGACTCTCTCTCATTTCTAAATGTAAATTAATTCTCTTCTTCTTATTTCCCCTCGAATATAACTTGAGGTTTTCCCTTTACATCACAATAAGAAATAGGATAGTTTTAATTTATGTATTGTCGTGAGGGGAAGTTCCGCACAAGACAAACTGATCAGCTCGTGAGACGAACCAATCGATTCGAGGATCTAGGAGGCCAGATGTCAGGAGGACAACTCGATTGACTGGTGGCCCAACAGATCGGCTAGAGGTGTCCAGACGCCGCTTGGACCTGAGCACCAAATGACCATTTCAAGATGCCAATAGATTGACCAGGTGGTGAGCCAACCGGTTCAAGAGTTGAACCAGTCAATCTAGATTGGTTCATGCACAAATCTTCATCAACAACATGTTGCATATGATTTAGACCTTAGGTGGTAGTAATTCCTTATGGATCCAAGGAATTACATTAGTATGACAATAATCATCACTTGTGCGCTTTAATTATTGCATGCTCTCATTTATGGTTATAGGATGTATATGATACATACTATAAGTATATGGTGATTGGATATGTATATGTATTTATATATAAAATATTTCAATCAAATAATAAGTATTAAATGGTTTACAAAAGTGGCACACATGAAAAGCTTGATCGATCAAGTGTGGGCTCCCCAAGGGAGGTGCACCATCTATCTCATAGAAGTGTGATGGTAGTAATGTGGGCCCACTAAGTAGAGTGCATTATTATTGTGTTCTCTATTGGGTCAGCTTAACTGGTGATTCTTAGAGCATCTAATCCCAGAGGCGTGCATACAATTATGGTAAAGAGTTGCACATATCATCTATCCAAGAGCACATGATAAGTATAGTGATAAGTCCTTAACAAGCACAAACACGTTCAAATTGTGATAAGTCCTTAACAAGGACAACACATGATAAAGTCCCACAATTGGTTAAGGACTTTGAGAAATATTTTCGTCAATGAGCGAAAGCTCTTTGTCCTTGATAGACCAAAGCTAGAGAAACCCGCTCCAAATGCACCTAAAGGATAATTGGATGCTTATTTGAAGCATGCCAAAGATGCCACAGACATTGAGCACCTTATGCTATGTTGTATGAACTATGAGTTGCATGAACAAGATGATAACATGTACATTCTCTAGATGGTAACACATCTTAAGAATCATGTAAAGAAATCAAGGTGTAATGTCTCTAAAGCTTTGTTTGAGTGCAAACTGACAGAGGGAGATCTAATATAACCCCATGTTCTCAATATGATTGGGCATGTGGAAAGACTGGGATTTCTATCAAGTCAAAAGTTGACTAAGGGTATGATTCTACAAATCATTATATGAATCATATAGTTTGTTTATCAGTTATTTGGCATGTTGATGCCAAAGCATGAAAGAAGAAAGGACAAATCCATGATGGTGATCACTAGAAGTGAGTCCAAGGGAAAAGGCAAGGACAAGAAGTGTTCTGAGGCTAAGATAAAGTCCAAGTCTTCAACACTCAATACAAGGAGAATGGTGAGTCTAAAAGGAACTTGTACTTTTCACTTAAAGGAACAAAGGAAGAAGAAAGAGATACATATATCTACTTCATGACTCAATAAGAAATAAGCTAGAACTATAAGGAGCAAGACTTGATGCCACCACAGTTAGAATATGTCATTCATGAGCATACAATAGAATTAGTGAATTCCTATTATGTATCTAGCATTGATGAAACATCATGTATCTTGTATGGACAAGATTAAATTGATGTTTCATTTTAAAGATAATATCTTATATCACAATTCCCTATGTCTTATAAACTATACTGGATAGTTTTAAAGAAAAATATGTATGACACATGTACTGAATGAACTAATGACTCAAACAATGAATGCCTATAGAATTTTCATCTAGAGAACATAAATGAAAAATGTATTTCTAGAAATAATATTATAGTTATCTAGACTCTTTTGGTTATTGAACCAATAGAAATATGCAAGTCTTATTTGATGTGCAATATGACAAAAGTATCTTTACTATATGTAGTGGGAGAATGAGTATTCTATTACGGATTGTACATACTAGTGTACATAAGACCTTTTAGAATAAATGCTAAAGGTAGTTGCAAGTACATCATTATATATTTGTTGATGTTATCAGTAGATATGAAAGTTTATATTTAATTAAATACTAATTTGAATCTCTTGAAATGTTGAAGGATATTATGAATGAAGTACATAACTAACTCAGTAAAATTATTAAGATAGATATGATCGATATTGAAATACTTCAACCAAGAGTTTGAGGACCTTTTAGGAGATCGTGATAGTGTATCATGATGTAATACAACTGAAATACAATGATAGTGTATCATGAGAATGTATCATAAAGAAGGAATCACACCATGTTAGTCATGGTGCAATTATCAACAAAATCTGATTGATCCTCCAATTTCTTTTCGCCATGTGCTTAACACTAAACAATGTACCATCTAAATTGGCTTAAGAGACACCAAATTAGATATGGCATGGGAGGTGTCCCAATGGGTCTTTTATAGTGATTAGGTATGCATTTTTATAGAATAAAATGGTTTCTTAAAGGCATTGTCTACAAATTACATAAATTATAATGACCAATTTTCAAATTAACCATCTAAATAGGGTTTACTTGGATGATTGTATGCTTAACTAAGTTGATCATTGTTTAAAGATTGATTAATGATGGTAGATAAGCTTTGATGTTTTAAATATAACAAGATGTTTTAATAATACTTTGATTGACATTATTAGGGTTAAGAATTGGAAACCCTAATCGGCCCAAATTTTGATGACATATGAATATAGACTTTTATAAGTATAGTGTCTCACTAAATTATTTTTATTAATTTATTTGTAATCATTATTTAGTTAAAATTTGGATATGATTTCATATTTCAAATTGGAGCACTCTTGAAAAATATTAAAATTTTTGAAGAATGTTCTGACCTATTTGTCGGTCGAGTTTCAAACTCGATCGACCATATTTTTAGATTGATATAGTAGTGTGGTAATTGAATTTAATATTTTTATTGGTACATCTAATTGATCTCAAATTTTAACTATAGTTAGAAAACTCCATTACAGACATACTAATAGATTAGCATAATTTTTGGATGATGTTTGTTTTCTAAAAAGAGGGGTGTCGGTCAAGTTTTGTATAGGACAAACTGGACCAACCATGTTGCAGATCAAAGTATGACGACCTTCCCAATCCACCAAGGTTGTATACCTTGCCCGCTGCCACAACATTGTATTCTGGAACCTCCACTGCAAGTTTACAGTTCATACCAACCTATAATTGAAATAATATAAGTTATTTATGAAGCGTTAAACCAGATACCTATTACAACTATATATATATATATATATATATATATATCATACTAATTACACAACATATAGAAAAAAAACTTACTATAGATTGTTGTGGTGGGTCATTGGGAGTGCTCCCATGACCTTCTACAACTGGAGCATGGGCTTGTACCTCATCACTTGAGAGACGCAGAGTATGAATAGGTTGAGAAGGTTGAGTAGGATGAAATGAAGACATTATTTCTTTTACTTTCTGTGCTACTAATGTTTCAACCTCATCTTGTGTAAAACCTCCTACACGACCACTTTTAGATTGCAAAGGGCCAAAATAAGACTTGAATCCTATGCCAACTCCTAATCCCCTAACACGGCCAGGATGCTCCTTTGTACCAAGAGCAACTGATAGTTCATCCATGTGGCCAATTGGGATGAACTTTCCTTCTTTCCTTTGCTCGTGGAGATCAATCTATTCATAGTTAATAAAAATATTAAATCACAATATCAATTAGATATAAATAAATCTAAGTTTGTGGGAGTTACTCTTTACTTAGTTGGGATAAACCTACCATCTTTTGTGCCACCTCCTTAGTTGTAAGGTTGACAATTTCACCTTCTCGATTATTTCTAGCATCAATCCACTACAAGTGTCGGGGTGGACGCTCAACTTGAGTTTTACTAAACTCTTCTCCAGAAGAGAGTTGCTTCTCTTGTAGTTGGTGGCGGAAGGCATAACCGTCGAGCCCCAAGCGATGGGTATGCACATTTTTGGATCATATTTCCTTTTGGGCCTCGTGAATAGTCTGATCATTTTAAATGAGGTATTGCAATTTAGACTTGGCAAACATATATAAAAATATTCACCTCCTTAAATATATAAAATTAAAGATTCATACTGTGACGTCCCCGGATTTTGGCTTCTCCATACCCTATTGGGAATGAGAGGTCAGAATCCGAAAACATCATCCAATCATATCAAAGAGTGATGTAGAAGTGAAATACACATACATGAACATTCAATTTAATGCATACACCATATCATTATCTACATTTAACACATTTATATTACAACATGAATTACAATTGCATATTGAAAGAGAATTTTACAAGTCTGAACATGTATGCTAACAAGATCTAAACACAATAGGTAAAACCTATGCAACGTGCTCTCACACCCTGTTCTTTTATCCCATTCTAGCTCTGAACCTAAAACATACGTGAAACAAATGAATCAACAAAAGTTGCTACGTGGTAAAAGATACACTAGTAAGGTTGCATAAAGGAAAATACTTGAAGAAAGAAGAAAGAAGAAAGAGAGAAAAACCATTTCTTAAGGTGAAAATCAGGTAAACATCCGTTTTATTACATTTATTTGATGTGGTTGTACTACACTTATCTTCACTTGACTTACATCCCGTATGGGCAAAAATTATATCATCATACATCTAACATGGGCCAAAGCATCATACATCCATGTTAGGCAACATACATCCATACTGGGCTGGGTGCACCAGTAGCTACAACCCATCCATACCCTTTTATGTTATATTAGATTTTGGCAAAGTATAACTCATAATAGTTCAACCAAGCAATGAATATCCAAATAATAGCATGCAAGATATTACATATCATAAGAAACCAAGAAATCTAGTCTTATACTTATAAGACCACGTACCTGAGTTCAGAGATTCATACTTATATTCTAGATCATCTACATCTCTGGTCATCACCTGATTAATAACAAATATTCATCATTAATACAAGGTTCACCGTTATTAATGGTATTTTGGTCCAGATTAGGGTTTGGATAAATCTAGGTTCCATCTAATCTTAGGATGGTATCTGATATTTTTATACTAACTAGGGTGTC
Source organism: Alisma plantago-aquatica (assembly GCA_963693085.1). Classification (NCBI taxonomy): domain Eukaryota; kingdom Viridiplantae; phylum Streptophyta; class Magnoliopsida; order Alismatales; family Alismataceae; genus Alisma; species Alisma plantago-aquatica. Next base: position 539,852,796 of record OY856414.1, on the reverse strand, counting down.
ATTTCAGAGGTCTGGTCCAATTTTTGTAATTTTCTGATGATTGGTCTATTTTCTAGAATTAAAATCGGATTGGAAGCATCTAAATAGTCTTGAATAGAAAAGACATATCATTTAGATATATTACTTGGATCAGAGTCTAAATATGGATGTATATCATCATTCGGGTTCTAGGACAATTTTATGAGAATTAATATCAACTGAATATTATTTATTTCATTCAATAAACTATTAAAAGGAGCATTATAAACTAAATTAAATATCACCAACAAATATGTCTTAAACGTATGTTCTAGAGGTTTCATGTGAAAGAGGACATTTTTCTGATAATTTTGATATCTTCTTTGTATTTTTCTGATAACCATGCTAATATCTATCTATTTTCTAAGATCTGTACATTTACAAGATTTTTCAGTGGATTATTACCTTTAGGCGAATCAGGCGCTGCCACGTGGCACATGCGGACCCCTTGGGCCTACTTTGGCTGGTTAGTCTGGTTCAGTGGTCTGGACCCATTTTGGGTGTGATTTGGTTAGTTTAGGGTTCTCACTACTTTCCCCTTTCTCCCTCGCACGATGGCGATGCCTTCTCTGTCAGTTCTCCGCTCGACACCTATGTAAGCGACTTCCATCCTCCCAGTCTAGGGTGCCGTCCTAGCTTCATAGGAGCTATGCAATCGAGATGCCTACTTTGGGCTGATCAAGATTATAGTAGGATGCTTAGTCGTCATCCGTTGTCCTTTGCTCGTGCTTCACGCCACCATGATGCCTCATATGCATCAACAATCCCCAGTCGCTTTCACTGGACGATCACCTCCTCTGTCGAGATCAGCCTCCTACATGATGGACTAACGAGAATGGACCTCACTATCTTCACTCAGACTCGGTCACTCGTGACTGACAGGTTCGTCCTCCCCCGTCTTTCCTCACGATCCCTGCATCGCGTGAATGAGAGAGAATGTGTTTCCCCTGCTGCTCCAGGTTGAGTCCATGTCACCGCCATGGTTTTCTCCAGTAAGTTTGTGAATGAGCAACATATGGGCTGCCATAGGTTTGGCCCTCGCATCTCCTTCGTGTCCCCTGATTGCATAGACTGGATGCATGGATCCCTCTTCTCTTGCTCCTGTGTGTGCTGCTATGAGGTATGGAATCTGATGAGGAAGAAGTGTATGATCCTACACCTCATGGCACCCCATGGCATCCAACAACTTTGTAGGGTAGCGAGAAGATTTCTGACTACCTCTGTCACTCCTACGAGATTCACTACTCCCAATCATCAAGGTTCGTTGGTGAATAGTTGGAGCAAGGGGGGATCAACCTGGGGATTTGGTCTCCTTTGGCCTTCATTATACCTTCTTGGGGCTTCTAGGTCAGGGTGGCTATCTACGACAATGAATCTCCCCAAAGAACTCCAATCCGCCGTAGAGAGGGAGAAGACTAGCATAGGCTGATTGGGGGTCTCTCTCTCTCCCTGTAGGCCACCAGAAAGCTTCCGATGAGGTCCCTAGGTTCATCTCAAAGAACCGGAAACAACTAAACATCTAGTCTTATGCCTGGATCCATTGTGTACGTGGACGTCAGAAGACTGGGTCAGATTTGTTGCCTCAGAATAATCAGGAGGTTAATGACGATCAGTCTCATTGGATTCCCAACTGCATCGCCCAATGGGGTTGTGATCCATCAACGTAACCAATAATCCTTCCAAAGAGGGGATCTGTTGCACTGCATGGTTGGGAAAGGCCACACAGCCAATTCATATCAATGGCTATGTGACTAAAACACCCAAAACAGATCAAATGTTACTACTACCTAGGTTTTTAATAATGATATACTAAACTCTTTGTTGATTTCAGACCTTAATAACCTCCACGCGAAGGGTTTTGACCCAACCAAAATTGTCCCAAAGTCCTAATAGTGTATTCCACCTTAGATACACTTTTGATGCACAAAATTCGATTTTTCTCTTCATTCAAGATACTTCGAAGTGGTATACGTGTAGGGATATTGAACTCAAAGTATGCATCAATTCACCTCTAACCGTGAAGAATCCATTGTTGAATAAAAGTCACCCTAACCAGGATTTACCAACCAAGAATATATGTGAATCTCAAATATGGTATTGTCTGTGAAAACCCTAAAAAAATCAAGGTCATCACATTCACCCCACCTTATATGGAATTTCATCCTCGAAATTCGACTGATATCATTTTTAAGGTAATATAGCTTGGTTCAACTTCATATAGGTCATCAATTCTAGCTTCCAAAGTTCTCATCACCATTCTGGATATACCCTAAGTTGTCATCTTAGAATTTAAGAGCATCAAGGGGTGTATGCATCCCACCTTATATAAGTTGAAGCATCATTTAAAGTCTTTGTCATAGAATGAAGCAATTGTTTTTTTAATCTCTCTTAGGATTTAAATCCTCATAGTCCCTTAAGGATAAGGATTTTACTCATACATATGGAGTTAAGAAGGGACTACTCAAGGCTTCATGTTTCACCCTATTATCATATGATGATGTCAAGTTTCATGCCATCATTTTATCAGAATTATCAGGTTTAACAAAGTTAGTGTGGTTTATGATAAACATCATATTAGTATTTTAGAATTAGAGGAAAATTATTTTTCATATTTACATATTAGGGTTTCACCCTATTGTGTGGGAGTTATCCTCAAACTTAGAAGCATAGATTGAGAAAGATTGAGGTTAAGAACTATATTTTGTGATAATGTAACCTATGATCCAAATATATTTTTATGTCTACCTCATTATATTTGAGACTTATATCTTTCATGTAGGATTTAGAGGGAAGAGAATATAATAAGCCAATTTATCATGCTTTCAAACTTGGATATCACATGTATGGTATATAGAGGGATGATAGAATAGGTCAAGCCTCTATGAGTGACTCCTCATATATAAATCATCTATATAACTCAAGTGAGATTTCTATCATCGTATATTGAGAAAGAGAAGAAGAAGGGAGAACATGTATTTTGAGTATCTTTTGCAAAAAGCATCATACTCTCATAACTAGAGTTCATATATTATCTCACTTGCAATTATTGATGAGATTCACAAAATATGTCACTCGATCTAGGACCTAATTTAGCCAAAGGATTGACTTTATCATATGGGTCATCTACCCATCCTTTTCTTTTACCCAATTCTCACATATAGATTTGAATCGTGCATAAGGACTCAACTCAACCACTCAAGAGTAATCTAGTGTAGGACACTTTTTTTAACACATATCTCATATATTGGAGGTTAGGTCCTATGACCTTCTCCCTGTGGGTCTTACTCTATTTGGAGTTCACCACATATCTCATCCTACCACTAGACATCCTCCTTGTATAAGAGCTTGAGGCTCATGCATACTCATCTCTATCTTAACTTAACTTATCGTAAGAAGGCAAAGGGAATGTACTTCCATCATCACAACTCATATGCAACTCAAATCTTAATAAGTAAACTTATACCATCATAGATCAAAGTTAAATAAGATTATATATGCTTATTTCCTTCGTCTTTCTTTTGTCTATCTATCTATCACATAACCTTATGAGGCTCTAGACATCTAATCTAGATCTATTCTCTCTTCTAGATTGATGTCACTCCCTTTCACTTAGATTGCATGAACACCCACTACTCTCCTGTGTGAGGGACACATTTTTATATTTACATATATAATAAAATATTATATAGTTTTTCTCCAAGAAAGAAGGCGTCAGAGAAAATTGCCAAGGTGAGAGTCGATTGGGAAACAAAACCAAACTAGCAAACTCGAGTTCCAACACATAGTAGATAGTCTGGTGCCATGTAACCTAGTGAAATGGTGAGAACATGGTGTAGACTAGTGTAGCTACCCAATACATATGAGCTCTATATGCAAAGGGTTTCAGACACTTGTCTAAACCTAGTTCTCAAACATCTGGATTCTAACTTAGAGGCTAGGTCAAACCTTATTCCTATATCACAACTTACTAAGTTTCTAGGGTTTTAAGTGAAAGTTGAAGTTTAGTTTTATGTTTCATGGTGAGTAACTGTCAGGTGTAGCTATTGTTCATGCTCTGATACCAACTGTGACATCCCTGGATTTTGGCTTCTCAATACCCTATTGGGAATGAGAGGTCAGAATCTGAAAACATCATCCAATCATATCAGAGAGTGATGCGAAAGTGAAATACGCATACATGAACATTCAATTTAATGCATACACCATATCATTATCAACATTTAACACATTTATATTACAACACGAATTACAATTGCATATTGAAAGAGAATTTTACAAGTTTGAAAAAGTTTGCTAACATGATCTAAACACAATAGGTACAACCTATGCAACTTGCACTCACACTCTATTCTTTTATCCCATTCTAGCTCTGAACCTAAAACATACGTGAAACAAACGAATCAAAAAAAGTTGGTACGTGGTAAAAGATACACTAGTAAGGTTGCATAAAGGAAAATACTTGAAGAAAGAAGAAAGAAGAAAGAGAGAAAAACCATTTCTTAAGGTGAAAATCAGGTAAACATCCTTTTTATTACATTTATTTGATGTGGTTGTACTACACTTATATGCACTTGACTTACATCCAGTATGGGCAAAAATTATATCATCATACATCTAACATGGGCCAAAGCATCATACATCCATGTTAGGCAACATACATCCATACCGGGCTAGGTGCACTAGTAGCTACAACCCATCCTTACCCTTTTATGTTATATTAGATTTTGGCGAAGTATAACTCATAATAGTTCAACCAAGAAATGAATATCCAAATAACGACATGCATGATATTACATATCATAAGCAACCAAGAAGTCTAGTCTTATACTTATAAGACCATGTACCTAAGTTGAGAGATTCAGACTTATATTCTGGATCATCTACATCTCTAGTCCTCACATGATTAATAACAAATATTCATCATTAATACAAGGTTCACCGTTATTAATGGTATTTTGGTCCAGATTAGGGTTTGGCCAAATCTAGGTTCCATCTAATCTTAGGATGGTATCTGATATTTTTCTACTAACTAGGGTGTCATTTTAGAGGTCTGGTCCAATTTTTGTAATTTTCTGATGACTGGTCTATTTTCTAGAATTAAAATGGGATTGGAAGCATCTAAATAGTCTTTAATAGAAAAGACCTATTATTTAGATATATTGCTCAGATCAGAGTCTAAACATGGATGTAGATCATCATTAGGGTTCTAGGACAATTTTATGAGAATTAATCTCAACCGGATATTATTTATTTCATTCAATAAACTATTAAAAGGAGCATTATAAACTAAATTACATATCACCAACAAATATGTCTTAAAAGTATGTTCTAGAGGTTGCATAAGAAATAGGACATTTTTCTGATAATTTTGATATCTTGTTTGTATTTTTCTGATAACCATGCTAATATCTATGTATTTTCTAAGATCTGTACATTTATAGGATTTTTGAGTGGATTATTACCTTTAGGTGAATCAAGCACTTCCACGTGGCACATGCTGACCCCTTGGGCCTACTTTGTCTAGTTGGTCTGGTTCAGTGGTATGGACCCAGTTTGGGTGTGATTTGGTGGGTTCAGGGTTCTCGCTACTTTCCCCTTTCTCCCTCACGTGATGGCGATGCCTTCTCTGTCAGTTCTCTGCTCGACAACTCTGTAAGCGGCTTCCATCCTCCCGGTCTAGGGTTCCGTCCTAGCTTCCTAGGAGCTATGCAATCGGGATGGCTGCTTTGGATGGATCAAGATTATTGTAGGATGCTTGGTCGCCCTCCGTTGTCCTCTGCTCATGCGTCACGCCGCCATGATGCCTCATCTGCATCAACGCTCCCCAGTCACTTCCGTCGGACAATCACCTCCTCTGTCGAGATTGGCCTCCTGCACGCTGGACTAACAAGAATGGACCTCACTGACTCCTCTAAGACTCGGTCACTCGTGATTGATAGGTTCGTCCTCCCCTGTCTTTCCACACGATCCCCGCATCGCGTGCACGAGAGAGACCGTGCTTCCCCTACTGCTCCAGGTTGAGTCCATGTCGGCGACGTTGTTTGCTCCAGCAAGTTTCTGAATGAGCAATAGATGGTCCACCATAGGTTTGGCCCTTGCATCTCCTTCTTGTCCCCTGATTGCATAGACTGGATGTGTGGATCCCTCTTCTCCTGCTCCTGTGTGTGCTGCTGTGAGGTATGGACTCTGATGAAGAAGAAGTGTATGATCCTGCACCTCGTGGAACCCCATGGCATCCAACAACTTTGTGGGGTAGCGAGAAGAATTTTGACTACCTCTGTCGCTCCTACGAGATTCACTACTCCCAATCATCAAGGTTTGTCGGTGAATAGTTGGATCAAGGGGGATCAACCTGGGGATTTGCTCTCCTTTGGCCTTCATTATACCTTATTGGGGCTTATGGGATCAGGGCAGCTAGCTACGACAATGAATCTCCCCAAAGAACTCCAGTCCATGGTAGAGAGGGAGAAGACTAGCATAGGCTGATTGGGGGTCTCTCTCTCCCCCTGTAGGCCACCAGAAAGCTTCTGATGAGGTCCCTAGGTTCATCTCAAAGAACCGGAAACAACTAAACATCTAGTCTTATGCCTGGATCCATTGTGTATGTGGACGTCAGAAGACTGGGTCAGATTTGTTGCCTCTGAATAATCAGGAGGTTAATGATGATCAGTCTCATTGGATTCCCAACTGCATATCCCAATGGGGTTGTGATCCATCCATGTAACCAATAATCCTTCCAAAGAGGGGATCCGTTGCACTGCATGGTTGGGAAAGGCCACACAACCAATTCATATCAATGGCTATGTGACTAAAACACCCAAAATAGATCAAATGTTACTGCTACCTAGGTTTTTAATAATGATATACTAAACTCTTTGTTGATTTTAGACCTCAATAACCTCCACACAAAGGGTTTTGACCCAACTAAAATTGTCCCAAAGCCCTAACAGTGTATTCCACCTTAGATACACTTTTGATGCTCAAAATTTGATTTTTCTCTTCGTTCAAGATACTTCGAAGTGGTATATGTGTAGGGATATTGAACTCAAAGTATGCATCAATTCACCTCTAATTGTGAAGAATCCATTGTTGAATAAAAGTTACCATAATCGAGATTTACCAACCAAGAATATATGTGAATCTCAAATATGATATTGTCTGTGAAAACCCTAAAAAACTCAAGGTCATCACACATACAATACATCACAATCATTATTACCTGAAACTCTTCCGTGTTCCTAGCTAAAACAAATCTTTCCCACACCTCAAGATCTATAAAAATATACATATCTATTGATTTCTTCTTTTTTTAGGATTATCTATAAATTCCCTTTTGAGATATGTCTTAAAAGCCCTCCATCGTACACCACAATGTTGTAGCACTTTTTTCTTGTGATCTTTTTCATTTAGATGAAAAACACCCTATACATGCAAATGAAGCAATAATGTTGTCTTAAAAAGGATTTGTCTTGCCAAGCAAACTAAATTAGAATCAATAAACAAAAATATATTAAAATAATATCACTTCCACTCACAGATATATCTTTCCATAGGAGGTCTTTTAAGGCATTAGAAACATCATGCCAATTTTCTATATCTATTGGCACATTACTGCATGTGGTCGCCCCTACGTAATGCTTGAAAGCACTGGAATGTTCCCCAATAGGTGCTCTTGTGACATCAAACTGGACTGCCAATTTCTTCCGTTTGGCCCTGAGCTCCTACAACCTACGCATCAATGTGGGACCTCTACTTTTCTTAGCATCACAACTACCATCCTCATGGTGCTCATGCTCAGAATTTTCATCTTCACTCTCCATTTTAGAACCTGCAAGTATACATGATAAAAGAAACATAAGTGATAATAAAAGCACAAGTGTTTGAATGATATATGATGTATATTTAAAAGATTGTGTGCTTGAATGATAATAAAATAAATAATTCAAAGAATACATGCCTCTAGTATTGGTTGAGTTGTTAGTCAAGTAAAATTCCTTCAGCATGGTCTTGACGTTTATATTATTCATTGGTGTTATCTTCAACATTTACACTTGGCAAACCAACTGAGAATGGGCTGGAATCATCATACTTTTCGTAGTATTCTTCTACATTTATAGGATCTACAGTAAATTTTCTTTTTCCATGAAGAATAACAGACCAATTTTTATTTGCCGGGTCATCAATATAGAATATTTGTTTTGCTTGGTCTGCCATGATGAATGGCTCATCTTTCTCACCAATCTTTTCAAAATTCACCAATTTGAAACCCAACTCATCCACTAAAACTCCTTTGTTGTTGTCAACCCAATTACACCTAAAGATAAGAACTCTAAAATTTGTATAGTCCAATTCCCATATGTCCTCAATGATGTCGTAATATGACATCTCAGCTTTGCATGGTCTTTTATCTTTGACACTAGCAAAATACAACGAACAAGCTTGAATAGTGACCCCACTATTTTGAACTACAATACTTTCATCTTGGCGCTTTGTGTAGTATGAAAATTCGTTTATGTCATTACCTTCATATGACATGACATCCATTTTTGGCTTAAAGGTGAGCCATTTTATGTTCTCAGCAACATTATTCGATGATTCGGATAGTTGATTAAAGACTTTCTCATCAAAACACCTAATAAATGTTCGATTTTGCTCTCTTGCAAGCCACATTGAACTGGATCATGGATGCTTTCTCTTGATAAGATCATTGTGTTTTGTGATGTAGCTACTAACTTCATTGATGTTTTGTAAAATATACAAATGTGCTTGTTACCACAACTCACGACTGATTCCTTTCACTCGTCCTCCCAGAGTTCCTTTGCCACAATAAGATTCAGTGTCATGGGAATTTTTAGATCGCTAGAAGTTTCATTGCAATTCAAAAAATCATTGCAAAAGTCCATCACCTCCCTAGACACATAACCCTCAATAATACTCCCTTCAGGATGATAATGATTTTGAACATCACCTTTAAAAACACTCATGTAGCATTCAAATGGATACATCCAGTGTAAGAAAATTGGACCCAACATCTTCACCTCCCTTGTAATATGTACTACAAGATGAACCATGATATCAAAAAATGAAGGAGGAAAGTACATTTCAAGCTGACACATGGCAACAATTACATCTTTCTGGAATTTATCGAGAGTATCAGGATGTATCACTTTGTTGCATATTTCATTGAAGAAGAAACAAAGTCTTGTGATTTCAAGCCTTACATGCTTCGGCAATATAGATCAAATAGCCACAGGTAAATTTTTTTGCATTAAGGTGTGTCAATCATGAGATTTGAGACCTATCAACTTCAGATCCTTCTTTCATACCAATCTATGAATATTAGAAGAGTATCATTGTGGAACCTTAATATTATACAAGAACTCACAGAAAGTCTTTTTCTCCTGCTTTGACAAAGTGTAACAAGCTGGTGGTAAATATGTGCGGTGACCCTTGATCTCTACTGATAATTCTTTTCTTATACCCATTAATTCTAAAAAAAATTTAGATTTTATGTCGTATTTAGTCTTTCCTGGTAAGTTCAATAGCATACCAATGATGTTATCACAAACATTTTTTTCAACATGCATGACGTCAATGCAGTGTCTAATTACCAAAGATCTCCAATTAGGAAGATTCCTGAATATTGACCTCTTCTTGTATAGATATTTTTCACATGCGAGAGTAAGACTACTTGAACTCTTTCCAAATTCATTAATAATATGTTTCACCCGATCATATACAACATTTCTTGGTATAGGTTTAGGAGCACTTCGTTCCTCAGTTGACCCATTAAAGGTTTTGTGTTGCCTTCGATAAGGATGCACTGGTGGGAGAAATCTTCGATGACTATGATATATGATTTTACCACCATGTTACAGTCGGATTGAATCAGTATTTTCCTCACAAATAGGACACGCTTTGTATCCTTTTATGTTATATCTAGAAAAATTTCCATAAGTTGGAAAGTCATTAATCGTACAAAACAACATAGCACACAAACTAAAGATCTCTTTACGTGAAGCATCATATGTCATAACACCTTCTTCCCATAGTTTTATTAGGTCATAAATTAGAGGTTGAAGGTAAACATCAAAATCATTTCTAGGTTGCTTGGGCCCTGATATCAATATTGACAACATCACATACTTATTTTTCATACACAACCAAGGAGGAAGATTGTATATAACAATCATAACAGGTTACATGCTATGTTGGCTGCTTAATGTACCATAGGGATTCATTCCATCTAGACAAAGTCCAAGTCTTAAGTTTCTTGGTTCTTTACCAAATTGAGGGTATAATAAATCAATTTTCTTCCATTGAGGTGAATCAGATGCATGTCGTAGGATGCCATCATCATTCGCCTTTAACTCCCCATGCCAAGAAAAATTTTGTGCATCATCTGTATTAGAAAATAAGCATTGAAATTGTGGTATTATTGGTAGATACTGCATCACCTTAGTAGGAGAGCCATTTTTAGCCTTAGTTGAATTTGTGGTCTTATACCTTGACGCATCACATTTTGGACAATTTATCAAATTACTACAGTCATTCTGAAATAACACACAATCATTTGGACATGCATGAATCTTCTTAGACTCCATTCCCATTGGGCACATTATTTTCTTTGCTTGATATGTTGAAATTGGAAGCTCGTTGCCTTCGGGAAGAATTTCCTTTACCAAAGACAACAGTGAAGTGAAACTCTTATCGCTCCACCAGTTTTGAACTGTAAGAGTATATAATCGCATCACAACACTCAACCTCGTGAACTTAGTACAACCCTTATATAATGGTTTTTCAGCATCATGGACAATGTTTGCAAATAAAGAAGGTGGATCAATGACATTGTCCCGACAACTACGTAGCATCTAATCAACCATATCATCCTGAATTGGGTCATCCTAAATCAATTCATCATTGACATTATCATCATTATCTATATCTTCTATGTCATAACTATTAGTATTGACATTTTCTAATCCATAATTAAATTTCCCTCCATGCCAATGCCATTCATTAAAACCTTGTATGATCCCACTGCATATGACATGATTCTTAATTTCCTCAACAATATCAACTTTCGAATTGTTACCACAATTTCTACATGGACAATATAGCCTATCTGTAGGTATTTTCCTATGTTCCTCAACAAAACTTGACAAGTTCATCAAGACCTTTGGCAAACTCTGGACTGTAACGGTTCTTGATAGATATCCAACTTTGATCCATTTTCTATATCACATTAAAATTAATTATAAAACTAAGTGTTTAATATTGATACTATAAGTTGTAAGTTTTTATTAATAGTAAGTTAATTACTTTTATACTAAAGTGTACCACCTATCCCATTTTTGAATATGTAATCTCACTAGTAACTGTATATTGTATGTTTAGTTTTGAAGAAAAGTTTAGCAGCATTTCCCCTAAGTTCTCCAAGTACATCAATGTAAATGGAAAATAACCACCCGCATATGTACCTAGAGAACAAATGAGGAAATACTACTAAAATTTTCTTCAAAACTAAACATACATTATACAGTTAAATCCTAAGTCAGATTAAATATCCAAAAACAGTCCCAGACCGGGGACTATCCAAAATTTACTCCTAATGAGTAAATTTTGAATGGGTTTCTAAGTTGATACATGCATACATGTATTATTGTCATATTTATATATTAAGTTAAACATCATGCATCAATGATCTCATCTATAAACCCTAAAATGTCAATCTGAGACTACACAATGTCTACCCTCACATTTCTAGAATGTATATAGTGATTACATATGTGATTGATAACAAAATGTAGATATGAAAGAATACATATTTTTATTATTGGTTGATTTACTAGTCAAATAAAATGGCACATTGGGAGAGTGAGAACATTATACCTCACTTGTAGGCTGAAGAAGAAATATATGCAAGTCACCAACAAGTCAATAGCACATGCAACAACACAAAACCAAGATTCAATTCTGTTATAATGTATTAATTAGGGGTCAATATATATAAATTTTAGAGGAGCAGTAAGAATTAACAAATTCAAAATTGACAAATTTTGAAGTTTCTGCAACTCAGCCAACACGGTCGTGCTGCGCAGTACAACCGTTCCATCACCATGGTCGTGCTGCCCAACATGGTCGTGTTACTTGGTCAGTTGCATGACAGTAAGAAGAAAATATAGGAGTGAGGTGGCAGAGACAACTGTGCTACCTTGAGAAGAATCGGATGGTGGGGGAGCTTGTGTGGGAGAAGAACTAGAGAGAGAAGGTGCGTGGCCCTTGCAACACCATAGGCGTCATCAACGTTCAAGGAAGAAAGTGGCAGTTGGGCGTCGTCATCCAAAGAAATCAATGCTAGAGATGGTGGTCAATCCGGAGGTGTTGTCTCCATCCAAAGAATAAAATGGCGGATGGGCGTCATCATCCAAGGAAAGAAATGCCGATTTAAATCTCTTTGGGCACAAAGATGGTTGGGGAGGTGACCTTTGCAGTGGTGGTGATTTGCTTCTCTTCGGGCATGGGAGCGGGAATGGGGAATAATAACAGTAGCAAATGGCAACCTAAGCTTTCGATCGGGCTGGTATCTATAAGTTAAGGACCTCTAGCATTGGGTTTTGGTAAATAACCGACCCTAGAATTTTGGTTATCAAACGGTGCCCAAAGTTTACCTATAGCGTCAGTTTTTTGTAAATAACTGACCCTATAAGTCAGGGCTCTAAGGTCAGTTATCTTAAAAAACTGACCCTAGAAGTCTGGTTATCTATAAGGACAGTTTTATAGTAAAATCGACCCTAGAGGTCAGTATCTATAAGGTTAGTTATCTTTAAAAATTGACCTAGAGTTCCAAAACGGTGCTCTCATTTTTTGTTGACCTCTATAGCATCAGTTATTTGGAAAAATTGACCCTTTAGATCGAGGCATGAAGCCAAAATTGCATGCATTTTTTCCGCGGGAAACTTGTAAGGTCGGTTTTTATGATAAAATTGATGCAATAGTCTATTAGGTCGGTTATTCTAATAAAAATGATGCTATGGGAAGCGATGTTACTGGCCAAAAATGTAGTAGTGGTTGGTCGATCATTGATGAGGGAGAGAAGAGCAAAAGAAAAATGTTGGTTTGTTGTTCTGACTTTCCTATCTCGCGTGAGGGAAACGATGACTTAGTCATCATTGGATCACAATCTAGTGGTTGTCATTCCATGTGAAAAAGTAGAAGGGATGATTTATTTCCAAATCAATCATGACTTTTAATGTATATTTCCATTAATTCATTCACTTTTGGATTTCTAGTAAAATCCATATATATCTCTCCCTTTATCCTTTTAATCCCAAATTTTAAAGAATGTCTTAAATACTTTCATCTAGATGTGGGCGAGATTGGATACCAAAATACTCAAATTAAAGGTGTTTTTCTTAGTCTCCGAGTCTCCCTCTTTATCTCATTACTTAAAGCATCAAATCAATTTTTTATCTTTCTAACTATTCCATATCTCTTATTTAGACCACTTTTCTTATTTAAAATGATGTGGAAACGAAATCAAACTATTAGTTGCCTTCAACACCACATTTCTAAAAAAATCCACATAATTTCATATGTACATTATTAATTACCCATTACCTTTTTTAATTTACTTTGTATTGGGTTTTCTCTCTTTCTTCTCCTCATGTCCATTACTGGATAATTGAAAATAGTCAAAACCATGAAAACTACTACAAAGGAAGATTTTCAAATCAATTCCATACTTTTAAAACAAAGCACACCAAGTTTCTAATATATCCTTCTTATTCAAATATGTACATACATGTGAAAACCAAGTTATAACAGTATTGAAGATGCGACAACATAGAAAAAATAGACAAACATTTAGATAAGAGACTATACTTGTAATACCTTGAAGGAGGTGAGGGAACTTTCTCAGGGTGTGTAAGGACCATCGAATTCCCAAAACAACATGAAACACCATCAAATTGTAGAAGGGAAGCTCTAAATCTAGATCTTTTTGTATAGAAAAATGCTATAAATAGGAAGTCCAAGAATCTTCATCGTTATCAACTTGTCATGAGAGAAGTGTTTATTAGGATGGTGATATACATGAGGTTCCTGGTGAAGAATGATGACTGACGGTGAGAGTGAGCCCTAAAGGTAACAAAGTAGGAAGAGGGGAAAAGGCTAAGGAGCGTTTCTTGTTTCTCATAGAAGAACAACACACTAGTAGGCATTCGTGGTGATCGATACTATGAGAAGATTTATTGATATACCCTCTCTTGATTCCAAGATAGGGTTGTAAGAAAAAAAGAAAGATAAACAATGTGAAACTATTAGTGGGGACAACACCATACCTTGAGGAAGTGTAGGCACTACCACACAAACCCAAATCTTGGAAGGGCAAAATTATAGACTTGGGAAGGAGAGAGAGAAAAAAGGATTCATACCTACTCATGGATAAAGATAAGATTCTAAGGCATGGCAGAGATGTTGGGTTTTATGTAGTCAGAGTAGACAGTGGAAACAAAATATTTACTTGACCATAAACCCATATCCATCATATCGCATCAACATCTATGTAATGGGAAGGATGGTTTCAGTGAGATATACCAGGTCCTGAGGCTTGCTAAGTGACAATACCTCACAGCAAGTGCGGTCTTCAACCACCTATCTTTGACAGTGTCCGTATAGCTCCTGCTCTTGACATGTATTGTGGTTGACAATCGTCCTCCTGAGCAGCAGAAGTCTCCCACCTCTATAGATAGTCCACACAAACTACCGGGAACTCTAGTCATCCTAAAGAATGAACTAGAAGGAGTTGTCCCCTTCTATCATCATACTAATCACCGACACACTCTCCCACCACCAGTTGCTTTTCTACAGTTGTCTTTCCCTCATTATTCCTCCCTGGACAGGTAGAACTTTCTTGGGCTCTCTCAGTTACCACAACCAGAGAGGACAACAACTTTGTAGAGCAACTGATGTTTTGAGTTGTGTCTCTGGAGAAGCCCCATGTACCCCTCTATATATAGTATAGGGTAGGGTCTGGGTTCCTAGTCTGTGCGGGAGTAGAAGGTTCCAAAATTTCCATGAACAATTTACACTGCGGCAGGCGAACCGATCATTTCATAAATAAAACAACCATTTGGCAAGGTGAGCCGATCGGTTCACTTGTGATCTGATCAGTTGGAAGTGTGAACCAGTCGTTTCACTTCCCATACTTGCCCATAATTGACATTCCTTGTTCATTTCTAATTAACACAAATATTATTTCTTGTCCCAATCAAATTGAACAAGTGAAATGGAAAACCTTTTCTCACAAACCGAGAAAATCCAACACTGCTCGTTTGGACAAATGAACCGATCGGTTCACTAGAGTGAACCAGTCATCTCACTCACCATGAGCCAATCGGTTCACCCAGTGAACTAGTCAGTTGGTGGTCCAAATTGTGAAGAACATAGTCAATTCAGTTCTCAATCAATCTGACACTCTAATCACTTGGTTCAACACTTGAACTTGATGATTCGAAGTCAAGTCTATTGACTGAGTGTTTGATTTAGTACCTAAACACTTTTGTAATAAACTTAAACATAATTCATGGATAAAATACTCTTCCAGGATAATCCTTTGTGTGTGACCCTATAGGTCCTATTTCATATTGGTAGTGAATATCCATAACTAGCTTATGACATCACAAACAAAGAGTGGTGCCTTGTCGCACATCAGTGCTACCCAAGTGAAAAGGAAAGTTGGAGAACAACTTTCAATCCTACAGTCTATTATTGGTGTTCCAGTGAATGTATAATTCCTTTTTCTCTGATATCCTGAATGAACTCATGGCATGGAGTTGTCATCCTTTCAACATTCATTCATGTTTCTTGAACTAGAGCAAACTGTCTAAGATATGTGGGACATCAATACCATATATTGATTCACATGTGCATGCACATGCCTTTCTCAGTCTCTCTTATCAAGTGACCTAGACATCATACTCCAATAGGAGGGACAAATCCCATATCTATCACTCACAGTCTATCTCATGTGTGAAAGCCACCCAATCATCACCATTATAACAACCCATGTTTCAGGATTGTGTCTGATGATGTCAAAGTGTACCCAATCACATTCGATGAGTGCACTAATTTTAGGTCTAAGAATCACAATCACCACCATCACTATGAGAGATGATTTTGACTACCATGTCATGGTTCCATGTGTCACTCTCATGGTGGGTCTTATTGGGTTTTAGGGGAGGCAGAGAAGGCAGTGGAAATAAAAAAATTCTCCCCAAACCCAGAACAAGGAAACGCGTCAACGTCTATATAATAGGAAAGGATGGTTTGTGGAATCATACCTTGTCCCGAGGCTTGCTCGGCGACAATACCTCGTGCCTTGCACGGTCTTCACCTCCGGTCTTGGATGGTGTCTGTACAGCTCCTGGTCGTACCGGGACAGACGACTCCTCCTCTCACCGGGACTGTCGGGGTTGACAGTTGTCCTCCTGAGCGGCAAAAACCTCGCGCCTCTGAAGTAGTCCACACGAACCACCTGGAACTCCACACTCCTTGTCCCATAAGGAGTTGGAAGGACTCACACCCTCCTGTTGACGTACTAGTCGCCAACACACTCTCCTACTGCCAGTTGCAACTGTAGTTGTCTTTCCCTTGTTGTGCCTCCCTTTGCAGGTAGCACTTGCTCGGGCTCTCTCTCGGTTACCAAAACTAGAGAGAATGACAACTTTACAGATCAACTGGTTGCACTAAGTTGTTCTTTGAGAAGCCCCCAATACCCCTATATATATAGGAGGGTCATGGGACAGGGTTCTCTATCCCGGGCAATGCGGGACTAAAAGCAGGAGTAGAAGCATTCGAGATTTTCCACAAAAGCAACCAACTTGCAACCTGAACCGATCGTTTCACAAGTAAAACGGTCGGTTGGGTACCTGAACCGGTCAGTTGGGACACCTCAACCGGTTGGTTCACAAGTGAACCGGTCAGTTGGTAGTCCTGGTCGGTTCCCAATTGACTTTCCTTCTTTTGTTTCTAATTGGTATCGAATACCAATCTTATTTCCCAATCAAATTGAGAAATTGAAACTAAAAGAAAATTCTCACCAATCCTATTTTCCCAAGTTGCTTGGTTGCACCAGTTAAATTGATCGTTTCAACACTTGAAGCAATCAATTCACCCTGATCTTGAGCCGATCGGCTCAACACTTGAGGCGACCAGTTCACCAAGCTCAGCCGACCGGTTCATCACATGAACCGATCGGTTGGGAGTACAGGTTGTGCAGAATCAGTCAATTGTGATTTCAGTCAATCCGATACTCCAATCAATGTGTCCAACACCTTGAACATTATGATATTGAGCTATCAATTGACTGGGTGTTTAATTGAACTACTAAGCTCCTTTAGTAATCAATCTAAACATTGCTTGTGGAAAAAAACTCCTCTTCCAGGTTAAATCCTATGTGTGTGACCCTGCAGGTCCATTTCACGTTGGCAGTGAAAGTCCATAACATTTATGACTTCACAAGCAAAGAGCGGTGCCTAGTTACACATCAATGCTACCCAAGTGAAAGTAGAAAGTTGGAGAACAACTTTCAATCCTACAATCCGTGAATGGTGTTATAGTGAATGTATAATTCCTTTGTCACTGATATCCTGAATGAATTCGAGGCATGGAACAATCATCTTATCAACGTTCATTCACTTTCTTGATCTCAGAGTAGATTGGAAGAGATATGTATGACATCAATATCACATACTGATTCACACATGTATGCGCACACCTATTTCAATCCTACTCATCAAGTGGCCTTGGATATCAAACTCCCTCAGGAGGGACAAATCCCATATCTATCACTCACCCCTCAAAAGGCCCATGTGTCAAATCCACCCAATCATCACCTTTATAACAACCCATGTTTCAGGACTGCGTTTGATGATGTCAAAGTGTGCCCAACGACATGTGTTGAGTGTAGTGATTTCAGGTCAAGGAATCACACTCACCACCATCACTGTGAGTACTGACTTTGACTACCATGTCATGGTTCCATGTGTCAAACTCACGATGGGTCTGTCCGGTACACTGGTTCTCTAACAAGTACCTATGTGTTTGGTTTGATATCTCTATATCATGACTAATGTGATTCTGTCATCAACCAACACCACAATCTAGTCTTATGTGTCATTGTTGTCTATCTACCTTCCACAATGACATCTGACTAGGGACATAACAAGAATGTACAAACTCTTAGCATCCATATGATCTCATCGTTCAGGTCCTGAACCTGAAGGCATACGTCATTGAGTACTATCATTCTCTAGACATTCAATCTGTTCTATCACTATCTCATATGACTGAAGCAGACAGAATTGGAAGCTTGCCTTTGATGTTTATCAAATCAATCTTAATGTATCCCATCAATCATCCCATGATTGGCTCTCAGGGAATACACACCAACAGACTCCCACTTGCACTGCAAGCCAATCACCCTTGAATCATATTCATAGTGATCTTCAAACATGTTCCACACGTTACTGTGCTCTAGTGCTTAACATAGTGAGTAATGGCAACACCTTGCCAAAGTCAGTATAAATTCCATGTCTCTCATCCCTTCACTGTATGTCACACGTATGAGATGGAGGTGCCATAATATGCGATCTACTATTCCTTTGGTAACCTTTAGCCACATTGCATGATCAAGGATTCCATACTTGTCATCAATGAGTGGAATATAAGTTCATCTCATGAACTTACAGATCCATATAGAATCCACTGTTGTTCTCTAACACATAGATACTCGGCATTTCGTTTTAAACGAATTTATTGGAACACTTCCAATTATCAACAAACTTTCACTTTTATATATCCTATATATATTTTGCGATTAATTTTCTATCCTTTCGGAAGTTCGCATCAATGTAACTCTTTAGATTGAACTCTTCCTTATCTCCATAGAACCAACACTTCTCAAGTACTTATCAAGTTCTCATGGTATTCTAGAAACCCTTACTGGAAGTAGACAAACATCCACTCGTCATGTCTCACATACGAGCTATCAGGATGAGCACATCATATTGCCATGTCCTACATACAAGATGATGAATGCATTTTGTTCTTGCCATGTCGATACATGCAAGATAATGGGATGATTACATACATGATAGATCCATATCTATTCTTAGTGTTTCCCTTCTTCATAAGAATTGAACACTTGGCCTTGGGATACTAACTCCATGTAACATGGACAAGTTTTCTCCCACTGAATCTGTGCATACTGAACCCTTTAGTATAGATTGTCAATGTATGCTTTCTCCTTATAGGTCAAGAGGTTTTCGAGAACTATCTCTATAGATCTCTATTCCTATCACATAGGAAACATCTCTATCTTCCTTAAAGATAATTTCCACTTTTGGATTTCCATTCTAGAACATTTCCATTTCACATCAACATGTGGAATGTGAACACACTCCCACTAAATCAAAGATCCCTTCTTTATCTATGACATATCAGTCAAACCCTTTGACCATATCATCAAAGTAAAGATCCAATTCTGAGTTTCTTGTACTCAATCAATCACATTGATTAGTCCATTGTAACTTATAGACTTCATTTGCATTAGTGGATTCATAAACCTTATAGGTTGTGTCACATACACATCCTTATTTTATTCCTCATAGGAATGCGGTTTTAGTATCCATATGCCAAATGTCTTAGTCATTAAGTTGCAATCAACAAGCATCATCCTTCTCAAAATGTTATCCATGTGTCTTAACACTTAAGGCTTATTTGCACTTATGGATTTCCATCCAATGGGTGCTACCATCAAGGTCATACCTTATGGTTCACATGGAAGTCATTTAGGATGTAATGGTCATAAACCATAGCTCAAAATTTGGTTCCTCATATTCATCTAGATAGTTGACTCATCACATGAACAGCTCATCACATAGATAATTGAGGTGTATCTGTTAAAGATATAAGAACTCACAACCCTTGTGATTCTTAATTTCTTTTATTAGTGAAGCATATTCTTTATTTAAGAAGAACTCAGTTATTTGATAACCATTCTCTAACTCCTTAGAGTATGATTCCTTCTTGATTTAGACATTACCATGCCTTAATCATGAGTTCACTATGATACACTATCATAATCACTTATAAGGATCTCAAACATTTGGTCCGAGTATTTCTTTCATTGATCTCATCAAGAATTAACACTTTACCAAATTTGCACTTCATCTATGATAATCTTGAACACTTCAAGATATTCATATTGGTATTTCTCTAAACACCATTTGAAGTATTAGCATTCGTTCCAATAGGTATGTAAATACATCACATGTATTATACCTATTAGGATAATCATTCTCCTACTACCTTTAGTGAAGATTCATTAATCATGTCCAAGATATTCATGTCTCTTACTGGTTCTCTAACCAAAAGAGTCTAGATTTATCCATCACATGGAAACTAGAAATGAATTTCTCATGATTTATGCTAATTTGATCGTTTGAGTTATCTATAACTTTTAGGTATCATTTTATCTTATGCATATCAAATACCATAAGATAAATAAGGCATTACCACAAAGATCATATCTTTATTAATTGAAAAATCTCTTTATTGATTTCCATCATTGTCATACAATATGCAAAAATAAAGTATTTCTATCTATTGGCAAATATGAAATAGCAGTTCATAACTTTATTACATGCCTTTTAGGCTGAAAATAAACTAAAGTACTCCTATCTATGGCGGCAACACTTGCCCCATTTATTGAGTGCTTTGCACTTTACATCTCAGTATCATATACCTCAAAAAGTGTTACAAGTTTACTTTCATGACACCTTTAAGTAGAGACGTCTGTCACCTCCTTCTTCTTTTGTTCTTCCAGATAGAGAGGACAATTCCTTTTCCAATGTCATGGCTTTTGACAATGGTGGCAATTTCCTTTCTTGGTCACGCCTCCCTTGGCCTTGAGAGCTGAAGATGACTTGGGCTCCTGGCTAGCATCAGAACCTTTCTTAGCTTTGCCCTTGCCCTTGCACTTGGACTTGCCTTTCTTTCTCTTGATCACCATCACAGACTTAGGTTTGTCCTTCTTCATCTTTATCTCAGATGTCCTCAACATGCCCAACAACTCTGACAGTGCCCTATCAAAGTTGTTCATGTTGTAGTTCATCACAAACTGACTGTAGGATTCTGGCAATGATTGCAATATCACGTAAGTAGCCAACTCTTGGCTCAGTGGAAATCCCAGTCTTTGTAGGTTCTCCACACACCCAATCATATTGAGTGTGTGAGGACCAACTGGATCTCCTTCTGTCATGACACACTTGAACAGTGCCCTCGAGACATTGTATCTCTCTTGCCATGCCTGATCTTCATACATGTTCCTGAGATGCTGAATCATCTCAATGACACCCATGTTCTCATGTTGTCTCTGCAACTCATGGTTCATAGAGCACAACATCAAGCACTTTGCATCAATGGCATCATCAGAATGCTTCTTGTAAGCATCCCTTTCTTTCTTTGGTGCATTAGGAGTAGGTTCCTCTGGAATTGGAGTATCCAGGACATAGAGCTTTCTCTATTGAGTGAGAACAATTCTCAATGTCCTGTACCAGTCGTGGAAGTTTGTCCCATTCAGCTTGTCCTTTTCAAGGACCAATCACAAAGAAAAGTGATTGTTGTTTGTTGTCATTTGTACTACAAAAGGAAATATGCAATTTTAGTCCAAAAACTCATTTTTGACTTATTTGATTGATTTGAAAAGTTGACGATATAATTAGGCCTTTAATTAATTATCGCTCCCACTATTTTAGTTCAAATTGATAGCCATCACCATCAATTTAGAAGATTGCAACGTACAACCTTCTAGTGGGAAAGATCCTGAAATCCTCTAAGTCATGGACCAGCTAGGGCTGTCACCCACAACTTAGATCTCTCAGGTAGGCAACTCTTGCCAATTGCATCATATGCAACTCTTGATAAGATGTCATATGCAACTCCTTGCCATGATCATCTCCATGCCTCAAGGTACTAGATCCCATCTAGATCACCTTGTTAAGTCCGATCCAAACAAACACGATGAATATGCACCCTGCTAGGGCAAACCCACACATTCATCCTTCACGCTTCCACGAGATAGACGGTGCACCATGCTAGGGCGTGCCCACACTTGTTCGATCAAGCTTTTCACATGTGTCGCATTTGGAAGGCATCTAAAACATAATATTTAATGAGGGATTTGGTTTTTATATACATATACATATCCAATCACCATAATACATAGTACATATCATATACATGCTATATCCCACAGAAAACATGCAAAACGATAAAAGCGATGATTATGGCCATCCTAATGTGATTCCTCGAGCCAAGAGGAATCACGGTCATCTAGGTCTACATCACATGCAACCTGTACAAGATGAAATATGTGCTTTGCCTTTCTGGGTTTGATCAACTCATCACATGAATGATCAGCTCGCCATCAGACTGGTCGGCTAGGTGCCACCAGCCGATCGGTTGGCTCCTCCAACTGATCGGTTCACCTGGTCGTCGTGCATCTCATCATGGCCACCACCCGCTCGTCTCGCTCCTCGAACCGGTCATCAACCGATCAGATCACCCCTTGAATTGATCGTCTGGAA
The DNA here is from genome assembly GCA_963693085.1 of Alisma plantago-aquatica. Lineage (NCBI taxonomy): Eukaryota > Viridiplantae > Streptophyta > Magnoliopsida > Alismatales > Alismataceae > Alisma > Alisma plantago-aquatica. The sequence continues at coordinate 539,830,126 of OY856414.1, read as the reverse complement.
CGTCAACCGATCGATTCACTCCTTAAACCGATCGTCTCAACTGTCGTCTGGATGTCCTTCATTCTTTGACATAACAGGAAATAAAATCTATCCTATTTTACATTGTAAAAAGAGAAACCTCGAGTTACATTCGAGGGGAGCAAAAGTAGGAAAGAAATCTTGAATTATTTTGAGTTTCATCGGGAATAAGAGAAGGAAGATCAGTGCACAGACCGAGATGCAAGCAACCACATAAAACCATACACAGATAGGGTTTATTGTCCATAACCACGCTATACATCCACCACAAAACTCGTTTAAGGGAGACGCGTATCAAGTGCATTAATAATACATATCTTATATGTAAATTGGGATTTGTGGATTTAGGATTGGACATACATAAAGCCAATTTTATTCGCATCATATGCAATAAATAAAGGCGACAAACCAAAATTGATCATATCGATATTCCCAAAGTATAGAGCAATTGACGTGGCTCTGATACCACTATTGGGTTTTAGAGGAGGCAGAGAAGGCAGCGGAAATAAAAAAATTCTCCCCAAACCCAGAACAAGGAAATGTGTCCATGTCTATATAAAAGGAAAGGATGGTTTGTGGAATCATACCTTGTCCCAAGGCTTGCTCGACGAAAATACCTCGCACCTTGCGTGGTCTTCACCTCCGGTCTTGGACGGTGTCTGTGCAGCTCGTGGTCGCACCGGGACTGACGACTCCTCTCACCGGGACTGTCGGGGTTGACAGTTGTCCTCCTGAGCAGCATAAACCTCCCGCCTCTGAAGTAGTCCACACGGACCACCTGGAACTCCACACTCCTTGTCCCACAAGGAGTTGGAAGGACTCACACCCTCCTGTTGATGTACTAGTCGCCAACACACTCTCCTGCTTCCAGTTGCAACTGCAGTTGTCTTTCCCTTGCTGCGCCTCCCTTTGCGGGTAGCACTTGCTCGGGCTCTCTCTCGGTTACCAAAACCAGAGAGAATGACAACTTTGCAGAGCAACCGGTTGCACTGAGTTGTTCTTTGAGAAGCCCCCAATACCCCTATATATATAGGAGGGTCATGGGACAGGGTTCTCTATCCCGGGCAATGCGGGACTAAAAGCAGGAGTAGAAGGGTTCAGGATTTTCCACAAAAGCAACCAACTGGAAACCTGAACCGGTCGTTTAACAAGTGAAACGGTCGGTTGGGGACTTGAACCGGTCGGTTCACAAGTGAACCGGTCGGTTGGGACACCTCAACCGGTCGGTTCACAAGTAAACCGGTCTGTTGGTGGTCCTGGTCGGTTCCCGATTGACTTTCCTTCTTTTATTTCTAATTGGTATCGAGTACCAATCTTATTTCCCAATCAAATTGGGCAATTGAAACGAAAGGAAAATTCTCACCAATCCTATTTTCCCAAGTTGCTTGGTTGCACCAGTTGAATCGATCGTTTCAACACTTGAAGTAATCGGTTCACCCTGATCTTGAGCTGATCGGCTCAACACTTGAGCCGACCAGTTCACCAAGCTCAGTCGATCGGTTCACCAAGCTCAGCTGACCAATTCATCACATGAACCAATCGGTTGGGAGTACAGGTTGTGCAAAATTAGTCAATTGCGATTTCAATCAATCCGATACTCCAATAAATGTGTCCAACACCTTGAACATTATGATATTGAGCAATCAATTGACTGAGTGTTTAATTGAACTACTAAACTCCTTTAGTAATCAATCTAAACATTTCTTGTGGAAAAAACTCCTCTTCTAGGTTAAATCCTATGTGTGTGACTCTATAGGTCCATTTCACATTGGCAGTGAAAGTCCATAACATTTATGACTTCACAAGCAAAGAGCGGTGCCTAGTCACACATCAGTGCTACCCAAGTGAAAGTATAAAGTTGGAGAACAACTTTCAATCCTACAATCCGTGAATGGTGTTACAGTGAATGTATAATTCCTTTGTCACTGATATCCCGAATGAACTCGAGGCATGGAACAGTCATCCTGTCAACGTTCATTCACTTTCTTGATCTCAGAGTAGATTGGAAGAGATATGTATGACATCAATATCACATATTGATTCACACATGCATGCGCACGCCTATTTCAATCCTACTCATCAAGTGGCCTTGGATATCAAACTCCCTCAGGAGGGACAAATCCCATATCTATCACTCACCCCTCAAAAGCCCCATGTGTCAAAGCCACCCAATCATCACCTTTATAACAACCCATGTTTCAAGACTGCGTTTGATGATGTCAAAGTGTGCCCAACGACATGTGTTGAGTGTAGTGATTTCAGGTCAAAGAATCACACTCACCACCATCATTGTGAGTACTGACTGTGACTACCATGTCATGGTTCCATCTGTTAAACTCATGGTGGGTCTGTTCGGTACACTTGTTCTCTAACAAGTACCTATGTGTTTGGTTTGATATCTCTATATCATGACTAATGAGATTATGTCATCAACCAACACCACAATCTAGAATTGTATGTCATTGTTGTCTATCTACCTTCCACAATGACATCCGACTAGGGACATAACAAGAATGTACAAACTCTTAGCATCTGTATGATCTCATCGTTCAGGTCCTGAACCTGAAGGCATACGTCATTGAGTACTATCATTCTCTAGACATTCAATCAGTTCTATCACTATCTCATATGACTAAAGCAGAAAGAATTGGAAGCTTGCCTTTGATGTTTATCAAATCAATCTTAATGTATCCCATCAATCATCCCGTGATTGGCTCTCAGGGCATACACACCAACATCTATGTTTGACACAATGTTCTCTAACATGTATGTATGTGCTTGGTTTGATATCATATATCATGACTAATGAGACATTGTCATCAACCAACACACACTCTAGTCTTGATGTGTCATTGTTTTCTATAAACCTTCCACAATGACACCCAACTAGGGACATAAACAATAATGTGTATACTCTTATAATCCGTATGGTCTCATTGTTCAGGTCCTCAACCTGAAGACATAGGTTATTGAGTATTGTCATTCTTTAGACATTCATTCTGCTCCATCATTTATCTCATTATCGATTGAGTTAGAATAAATTGGAAGCTTGCCTTTGATATTTATCAAATCATTCATGACATATGCCAATCCAATCATCATATGATTGGCTCTCAGGGCATACATACCAACAGACGCCCACTTGCACTTAGAGCCAATCACCTTTGAATCATATTCTTAGTGATCTCTAAACATGTCCTACATGTTTTTTTTGCGCTAGTGCTAATCCAGTGAGTTAGCAACACTTTACTCTTTTTGGTATATTGCATGTTTCACATCTCCTAGTTGTATGACATTTCGTATGAGATGGAGTTTCCGTAATATTCTATATGATATTCCTTGCCTAACAATTAGCTCCATGGTTTGACTTAGTATTTCTACTTTGTCTTCAATGGTTGGAATATCTATAAGTTCATCTGTATGAACATCTAGAGCCATACAATATCCTCTATTGTTCATAACACAAGGATACATGACATTCCCTTTTAGAATTCAATGGCTTTTAATTTTACTTAGGACGTTTCCATTTAGCAACATATATTCACTTGAATATAACTTTTATATTTTGCATTTTGTGATCATTCTTCTGTCATTTTGGAAGCTTGCATCGGTGTAACTCATTTACACTCAAATCTTCCTTTTATTACCACATAAATAATCCTTTAATACTTCATATGTACTTAAATGAGTTCTTTATGGTATTCCAGTGACTCTCACTAGAAGTAGACAGACATCCACTCGTCATGTATATTACATATGAGATAACTGGATGAGCATATCATATTGTCATGTCCAATACATACAAGATGAGGAATGCATATATATTTTCTTATCATGTCTGATACATACAAGATAATGGGATGATTACATACATATAGATCCAATTATGAACGCACAAGGCATATATCTATGTGTTCCTATTCTTCATAAGAATTTGGGACACTAGGCATCTGAGAGACTATCTCCATGTAATATGGACAAGTTTTCTCTCTCTAAATCTTTGCATACTGAACCCTTTAGTACAGACTGCCAATGTATGCTCTCTGTTTATCAGGTTAAGAGACTTTCAAGAACTATCTCTATAGATCTCTATTCCTATCACATAGGACATTTCTTTTTATTCCTTAAAGAAGGTATTTCCATACAAGTTTCATTTTATTCTTAGAACGTTTCATTCCTCATCATCATGTGGAATATGAATGCGCTCCCACTAAATCTTTGTAATCACAAATCCCTTCTTTATTTCAATACATCAGTGAAACCTTTTGACTATATAATCAAAGTAAAGACTCTAACTCTGAGGTGCTTGTATTTAATCAATCATATTGATCAAACTCTTGTATCTTATAGACTTCATTTGCATTAATGGAATTATAAAACCCTTCAAGTTGTGTCACACACACAACCTCATGTTATTTCTTCTAGGAATGAAATTTTAATATCCACATTCCAAATTTCATAGTGTTCAAGTTCCAATAGCAAGCATGATCCTTTATGGCCTATAGACACTACAATTGGTTAAATAAAATCATCACGTTCAACACCTTTAACTCACTTGAATTTATCTCAACCAATCAGCTCTTCAAATGTCATCAATATCAGTCTTAACTCTTAAAACCCAATTGCACTTATGGGTTTTATCCGTATAAGTGCTACCATTAAGGTCATACCTTATTTATCTCACATGGAAGTCATTTTGGATCTTATGGCTTCAAGCCATAACTCAAAATCTGGTTCCTCAACATCATCTAGATAGATTATTGGTTCATCATCATATGACCAATTAATGACCTTTGAGTTTGTAGGACATAATTATCCATCAAGATCTAGGTGTTTTCTACTAGATATATGAGGTGTATCTATTACATAAGGAATTTGAGATTCCACAACACTTGTGATTCTTAATCTCCTTTTGTACATTTATTTAGTGTAAAACATGTTCTTTATGAGAATTCTAGAATATTAGTTATTTGTTTGATGATCATGCTCTTACTATATAGAGTATGATTCCTTCTTTTATTTAGACATCATTATGCCTTAATCATGAGTTTTCTATTATACACTATCATAGTTACTGACAAGGTCCTCAAACATTTGGTATAAGTATCTCATTCATTGATCATATCAAAGAATTAATACTTTTTCCAAGTTTGTTCTTCATTTATGATATTCTTGAACATTTCAAGATATTCATACTGGTATTTCATTAAATACTAAATCTTAAGTATTAGCAATTATTCAAACATGTACGTATATACATCAATATGTATTACACCTAATAGAATAGCCATTCTCCCACTACATTTAGTGAATATTGACTTGTCATCATGTCCAATAAACAAGACATTCATGTCTCTTAATGGTTCATTAACCAAGAGAGTCTAGTTTATCCTTCAACATGGAGCCTAGAGATTAATTTCTCATTCATTTGTTTAGATAATAATGCTAGTTTATTGTTTGATTCATCAATAACTTTTAGGTATTTTTTATTTTATCTCATGCATATCAAGTACCACAAGGTAAATAAGTCATTTTCCATAAAAGATCATATATTTGAAATTGAAACATGAACTTTATTGATAGACATCCTTCTCATTACAAGATGTAGAAATAAAGTGTTTCTATTTATTGGAAAAATGAAATAGTAGTTCATAACTCTATTACATGCTCTTCGGGCTGAAATAAACTAAAAGGTACTTCTATCTATGGCATCAACACTTGTTCCAATGTTGATGAGTGTTCCTTCTTAGTCCTTTCATAAAGGCCATCACTTCTTTTCAAATCCTTCACATCATATATGTCAAATCTATATCTTGGTATCATATACCTATGATAAAGAAGCATATTAAGTTTATTTCATGATACCTGAGGTGGAGATTTCCATCCCCTCCTTCTTCTTCTTTAGTTCATCTATGTAGAGAGGGAAATTTCTCTTCTAATGTCTTGTCTCATGACAATGGTGGCATTTGCCTCCCTTGTCCAACCCTCCCTTGTCTTTGAGAGTTGAAGATGACTTGGGTTGCTGACTAGCGTCAAAACCTTTCTTTGCTTTTCCCTTCCCTTTAGACTTACCCTTCTTTCTGCTGATCACCATCACAAATTTGGGTTTGTCTTTCTTCATCTATGCCTCAGATGTCCTCAACATGCCCAACAACTTTGTCACTGACCTGTCAAAGTTGTTCATGTTGTAGTTCATTACAAACTGATTGTAGGATTCTAGCAAGGATTGTAGCATCACATCAGCAGCCAACTCTTAGCTCAGAGGGAATCCCAGTCGAGTTAGGTTCTCCATATACATAATCATTTTCAGTGTGTGAGGGCCTACTAGATCTCCTTCTATCATGACGCACTTGAACAATGCCTTGGAGACATCATGTCTCTCTTGTCGTGCTTGGTCTTGATACATGTTCTTGAGATGTTGAACCATCTCAATGATGTCCACGTTCTCATGTTGTCTCTACAACTCATAGTTCATTGAGCACAACATCAAGCACTCCACATCCATGGCATCCTCAATATGCTACTTGTAAGAATCTCTTTCAGCCTTTGGTGGAGTGGAAGCAACTTCATCTAGCTCTGGTGTATCTAGGACATAGAGGTTTTGCTCTTGAGTGAGAACAATTCTCAATTTCATGGAAGTTGTTCCCATTTAGTTTGTCCTTCTCAAGGACCGATCACAATGAAAAGTGATTGTTGTTGGTAGCCATTTATTCTACAAAAAAGAAATTTGCAATTTTAGTCCAAAACTCTTTTGATTTGATTTGATTTGAAGATTGATGATATAATTAGGTATTTAATTAATTATCACTCTCACTATTTTGATCAAATTGACAGCCCTGACCATCAACTCAGAAGATTGCAGCATACAACCTTCTAGTGAGCCAATATCCAAAACAATTGAGAATTACTCGACCAACGCCAACATCCATAATCAATTATTAAGGTATTTAACATTTACTAATTGTATCATATGCAATTCTTGGATAGATGTCATACACAACTCCTTGCCATGTATATTTGCATGCCTTAAGGTGCTTAATCCTATTAAGATTACCTTGTTAAGTCTGACCCAAAAGTCAACACGATGAATATGCACCCTACAAAGGCAAACCCACATATTCATCATCACACTTCCATGAGATAGATGGTGCATGACACGAAGGCGTTCCCAAACTTATTTGATCAAGCTTTTCATGTGTGCTACTTTTGGTAGGCATATTAAACTTAATATTTATGTTTAAGGGTTTTAAATATGCTTATATATGCATATATGTATCCAATCACCACATATATAGTACATATCATATACATGTTATATCCCACAAATGAAAACATGCAATAATGATAAAGTGATGATTATGGCCATCCTATTGTAGTTCCTTCGAGCCACAAGGAACTACGGTCATCTAAGGTCTACATCACATGCAACCTATTGTTGATTAAGATCTATGATTAGGTCATTCTAGGTTGATCATCTCATCCTATGACTGATCGGCTCACCTCCTAGCCGGTCAATTGGTCATCCCCAACCGATCATCTGGCTCCTCCAGACAGTTAGTTCATCGGGTCGTCGGGCTCCTCGTTAGGCCACAAACTACTCCACAGTAAATCATCTTGGTCCATCAAGTGGTCATATTCAGTCTTCATCATAACGAGAAATACAACTAATCCTATTTTACATAATCTTCGTGAAACCTCGAGTTACATTTGAGGGGAGCAAAGGTAAAAGAGAATCTCGAGTTATATCGAGTTATATTTAGAATAGAAGAAGAGGGCTTGGTGCACAGACCGAGATGCAAACAACCATAACCAACCAAACACATGCACATAGGGTTTACAAGCCATAACCATGCTACACATCCACCATCAAAACCATTTTAGGGCGACACATATCAATTGCATATATACCATATCATATATGTATATATTAGTTTGGGATCATGTGGTATTTATTGGATATTCACATTTAGTCATTTAAATAGTCACATCGCATGCAATAAATAAAAGACAATTAAACTAAAATTTCATCATATTGATTATCCCAAAACATAGAGTATTGACATGGATCTAATACCAATGTTGGGTTTTACGTGGTCGGATACCACTATTGGGTTTTATGTGGTCAGAGTAGGCAACAGAAACAAAAAATTTACTTGACCATAAACCCATAACCAGCAGATCACATCAATATCTATATAATGGGAAGGTTGGTTTCAGCGAGATATACCTAGTCCTGAGGCTTTCTCAGTGAGAATACCTCACAGCAAGTGCGGTTTTCAACCACCTATCTTCGATGGTATCTGTGCAGCTCCTGCTCTTGACCTGGACTATGGTTGACTATTGTCCTCCTGAGTGGAAGAAGTCTCTCGCCTCTATAGATAGTCCACACATACTACCGGGAACTCTAGTCATCCTGAAGAATGGACTAGAAGAAGTTGTCCCCTTCTATCAGTGTATTAGTTACCGACACACTCTCCCACCACCAGTTGTTTTTCTATAGTTGTCTTTCCCTCATTGTTCCTCCTTGGATGGGTAGAATTTGTTTGGGCTCTCTCGATTACAACAACTAGAGAGGACAACAACTTTTCAGAGCAACTGATGTTTTGAGTTGTGTCTCTAGAGAAGCCCCTTGTACCCCTCTATTTATAGTAGAGGGTAGGGTCCAGGTTCCCAGTCTGTGTGGCAGTAGAAGATTCCATAATTTCCATGAACAATTTTCATTGTGGTAGGGGAACTGGTCGTTTCATAAATGAAATGGTCATTTGGCAAGGTGAGTCGATCGGTTCACTTGTGAACCGATCGGTTGGGAGTGTGAATCGGTCATTTCACTTCCCAGACTTGCCCACAATTAATTTTCCTTGTTCGTTTCTAATTAACAAAAATATAAATTATTGTCCCAATCAAATTAAACAAGTGAAACAAAAAACCTTTTCTCACAAACTGGGAAAATCTAACACTACTCATTTCAACACTTGAACTTGATGATACTCAGTCAAGTCTATTAATTGAATGTTTGATTGAGTACCTAAACACTTTAGTAATCAAGCCAAACATCATTCATGGCTAAACACCTCTTCTAGGTTAATCCTTTGTATGTGACCCTATAGTCCTGTATCATGTTGGCAGTGAATGTCCATAACTAGCTTATGATATCACAAACAAAGAGTGGTGCCTAGTCGCATATCAATGCTACCTAAGTGAAAAGGAAAGTTGGAGAACAACTTTCAATCCTACAGTCTATGATTGGTGTTCCAATGAATGTATAATTCCTTTGTCTCTGAAATCCTAAATGAACTCCAGGCATAGAGTTGTCATCCTTTCAACTTTCATTCATGTTTCTTGAACTAGAGCAGACTGTCTGAGATATGTGTGACATCAATATCATATATTGATTCACATGTGCATGCACATGCCTTTCTTAGTCTCGCTTATCAAGTGGCATGGACATCATACTCCCTTAGAAGGGACAAATCCCATATCTATCACTCACAATCCATCTCATGCGTCAAAGACACCCAATCAACCGTGTTATAACAACCCATGTTTCACGATTGCATTTAGATGTCAAAGTGTACCCAATCACATTCGACGAGTGCAATGATTTCAGGTCTAAGAATCATAATCACCACCATCACTATGAGAGATGATTTTAACTACCATGTCATGGTTCCATGTGTCACTCTCATGGTGGGTCTGTCTGATACATTGTTCTCTAACATGTATCTAAGTGCTTTGTTTGATATCATATATCATGACTAATGAGACATTGTCATCAACCAACACACACTCTAGTCTTGATATGTCATTTTTGTTTATCATCCTTCCATAATGACATCCAACTAGGGATATAAATAAGAATGTGCATCCTCTTAGCATCCATATGATCTCATTGTTCAGGTCCTCAACCTGAAAACAGACGTCATTGAGTATTGTCATTCTTTAGACATTCATTCTGCTCCATCATTTATCTCATAATCGATTGAGCTAGAATAAAGTGGAAGCTTTCCTTTGATATTTATCATATCAATCATGATGTATGCCAATCCAATCATCATATGATTGGCTCTCAGGGCATACGTACCAAGAAGAGACACCAGGACGCATGTCAGACTCCTTCTGATGGTCATCACCACCCTGAGTTTGGAAAGAAGACTCTATGTATGGCCACACCTGATAGTGATGCTAACACTGGTGTATGATTGGGTCTTCTGGGGCTAGAAATGATCCAAAGCCCGATCACTTCTACTTCATTCAGTGAGTTTAGAAAATAATTTGCAAATTCAAAACCTAGTGCTCCTGGGAATGCTTTGACGAGTTATGTTTTAGGGAAATCCTTGTTCTAGTGGTGAGGAAGGAAAGGAGAGGAAGAAGAAGATGGATGCAGATATTGACCAGGGTAAGGGAATGATTCAAAGCTGATGGGGTAATGAGAGAGTAGGGTAAATAAGAAGAGGAGAATAAAAAGAGGGAAAGAGAGGAGGAGGCGGGGGAAACCGTCCAAGGTTGCCTACATTCCACAAGCAGAAGATGCAAGGTTTGTATCAAAGAATAAGTGGCAATGTGGATGAAAAATGTGGCATTACATGTATATCAAAATAGGACTTTGGTTTAATTGAACGCTAGACTACACTAATATGCATAAAAGCTTTTCAATATCATTCAATTGATTGGATGGATAAATAATATCAGATTGAGTTGAAAATTGACACCTCATCCAAAAAAAGATGTCAGGGACGTAATTTTGATATTATTTTCACCTCTGGAAAATGTTTGACATATAATTACATTACTTGTAAATTAAGTTTTCAATAAGTGCATTCAATGCCTTTCTTATTCAATATTTATACATTATATTATATTCATCAATTTTCTTTCACCTAATAGTCTTCAAATAATTTTAATTTATGTTAGAATCAAAACTAATTAATTGATATTAGTGTAATTAACTCCTAATCAAAGACTTAATTGATTAATTTATCTTTGACCTTATATAAATAGTAATATGTGTAAATGGTGTATTTTCTTGACTGAAATAACTCTTAATTTAAATTTAAGGTAAAACTGATTTAACAATATCCTGATTAAAATCCAGTCTAAAAAAGGGAAGAATGAGCTATACATCCAGATTTGAGTATGTTATAACCATGGTTTAAGGATCAAACATGGTCAATCAAAATTTCTATTTTTTCATTATTGAACATCAATTAATGTACATAACCACTAGTTATAATAAAATACCAATAACTTTTCCCAACAGTGCCAAATTCCATCCAAACTTTAGATCAGATAATATTAACCTAATATCAGAGTATGATGCATATCTCAACATATTCCATGGTCATTAAACTTGTGGAAAGACCATGATACTATTAAGGTAGTTTTTAAGTTAAACATTGTTAAAACATGATAAAAACATCTATCAGACTTACAACTAGTGTAACATCCATGACTTGGGTTATGCTTTAACCCTAGATGTTTTGTAAATAAAGTAAAATTATATTCTTGCTCTTATATTTTAAAAAGTAATTAAGGCTCAAGAGGAACTTATGTTTGAATCTCAGTCCTTTTGAATAATGTTGAAACAATGTTTTACTTATTTTGGACTAAAGTGCAAATTACCCAAGTTGAGGGTTTAACTTGCAAATGGTACATGATAAATGTTCCTCAAGTGTTGAAGCATCATAATAATGCAAATGATGTAGAGGTATGGCTTGTAGAAGCCTGAGTACCAAGAAAGAGCATATTAAGCAATGTTTGTGCATTAAAACCTAGTTTTGGTGTAATGTGCAATTTACCCAAAACCTAGGGTTCAATATGAAAAATACCACCTCTAGAGAGTCCCTTATGTTTGTTTTCATCATGTAGAGAAAATAAAATGAGAGGGGCGTCTCATTTGAATCACTTTGGAGGAGAGAGAATCTTGATATTAAAATAATCAAGATTTAAGCATAATTGAAACCCTAATTCAATTTAATGCAAAAATAAATATATTAATGGAAGTGCCCTTCAACCAAAAATGAGATGTTTGAATTTGCATAAGTGTGAACGTCCTTGTGCCTTGCAAAGGCCATGAAATATCTAAAGTGAGTGGAGAGCCCACTCACATTAGTTAACTAAAAAGTAATATCCACTAAAAATGGGATATTAGTATTATATGAATTAACGTGCTTAATTGCTTTTCCTTTAATTCATGGATACTGAAGAGGAATTGGAAGGTGGGGAAGATGTATTTGCATACAAGGATTTTAGGGGGAGATGTGGCACCACTTTTGGGAGTTAAAGGATTTTTATATCACTTTCTCTCTCATCGAAATTCCCTTATAAACACTTCATTTTCCACACACTTGAAGACTCTTTTTCAGATTTTCTTTCTCTCCTTGCTTTGGTTGAACACAAGGGAGCTTAGGATCAATAGGAGGACGTGCCCAAACCTGTAGGAAATCTCCATAGTCCTCTTCAACCTTGATTTCATGGTGGAAATCGATTTTCAATGCTTGATTTCTTCTTTTCTCCATTCAATCTTCAATCCTAGCCATTTCTTTTCACTCAAAAGCTTGAGGACGAGCCTTGTGAAGTTGAGGAAGCTTCATTCACCATTGAGGTCGTGAAGGTTGAAGCTTGGATTCAATTTTAAATGTAGGTTATATAACTTAAACCCTTAAATGTTATTATTACATTCAATTCTTCATCACTTGTTGATCATTTTGTTCTTCTTGAAATCCCTTTGAATAATTGATGAAATTTCCATAAAATTGGCAGTAGATTTTGAAGGATCGATGCTTGATGATGATGACATCATCATAAGCATACACCTCAATGAATATCTTGGGAAAACGGTTTCACTCTTGAGACTAAACGATCTCAAGATTGTTTGGTGAACAAATGCTCTCAAGACCGTTTGACACCAATCAGTCTCAAGACCATTGGAGGTCAAATGACCTCAAGACCGTTTGAGGTCAGGAGATGTCATGGTTGGATAATGATCTAATTATTCTAATTGATTCACTTGTAATAAGGTTCAGTGATGGATAATCCACTGATTACAAACTCCAATCGATTGAATTGATTGAAGTCTTAATTGATGGAATTGATCAAAACCAAATGGGTGAAATTGATCAAGACCGAATGGGTAAGAACAATCAAGATCGAATAAGTAAAATGGATTAATACCAAATGGAGGTCAAGAAACTCAAGACCGGATGGAGGTCAAGCACCTCAAGACTGAATGGAGGTCAAGCACCTCAAGACCGTTTGAAGGTCAAGGAGGTCAAAATTGTTTGAATGTTTCAAAATGTTAAAACCATTTGAAGAGCTAATAGTCTCAAAGTTATGAAATACTAATTAATCCCTTGATTGTTAATAGCATATATCCGAATTAAATCCAGTGGTTGTACCTCGAAAGTACTTATAGGATTAGTACCTTTAGAGTGGTAAACGTTTGATGCTTATGGAAGCAATGCCTTAATACACCATGTCAACTCTTCATTCAATATAATCAAGATTAAAGTAATTAACCTACTAGAGGGGATGAAAGAGAGTAACTCATACATGAGTGATAATAATGTAGTGATTTATCCTCAACACTTTCAACATGACTAAAATATGAAATTAGGGTTTGGTCCATGATGATGAGATCATGAGACCCTAATTGAGAAATTTGATGAGCTCTAACCCTAATTTAAGGTAAAGGTGAAACCCTAATCAAGGGTGATGGTGTAACCCTAATTTAGGGTAATGATATGAGAAACCCTAATTCAGGGTATTTCAATGAAAAATCGTAATTTAAGGGAATGCTTCGTGAAAACCCTAATGTTGGGTAAAGCTACATGAAACCCTAATTTTAGGGAAAATGTTATAAGAAATCATAATTCAAGGTAATGATGTGATGAGAATCCCTAATACAGGGTAATGTGATATGAAACCCTAATCCAGAGTGATGCTATGTGTTGATATATGAAACCCTAGTTTGAAGCCCTAACCCTAATATAGGGTAAATGTATAAGAAACCGTAATTTTGGGTTATAGTACATGAAACCCTAATTTTGGGCAATGAGATGATTAACCATAGCCCTAATGATGGATAATGAGATGAGTATCTCTAATTGAAATGAATTGGGAAACCTTAACCCTAATAAAGGATTAGTGGTGTTACCCTTGTATAGCATGATGCTGATATGTAATTGATATAACTGTTATCAAGTATACTAACCATGCAGGTATGATGAGATGATGAGCATACCCAGGTATGAGCTATGATGTTTAATTTATTAAAAAAATGGGCCTTATGAGCCATAATATGCTTTTTTACCTAGTGAGAGGTAACAAGAGATGAAATGGGCCATGTGAGCCATGTGAAATGCTTGCGTAGCAAGTATCATGTTTACCTTGGTCAGATGACCTGAAGGTATTAGTTACCTGATAAGTGGTAACAAGTGTTCCTTGATGTACTGAGGGTTTGAATACCCATTTTCTATAATCATGATGATGAGTTTGTCAAAGGATGAGAATGTACCTTATGAGATGAGGGATTGAGATCCCAATGCTTTATTAAAGGTTTGAACAGTACTTGATGAAAGTATTACACATTCTTTGTAGCAATTGTTAAAATAATTGATGTTTGGAAACTTGTTTGATGCTAAAAGAATATGATAATACACTTATTAAATAAAGTGATATCATATAATGTAGTTTCCCTGACCATAGATCCATCAACGTCAGAATTTGCTGAATGGTGAAACGAGTTTAACTCGGAGCACATATTTTTTAATATGTGGGGGTAATTGGGCAATTATATCCTCAGGCCCCATAGGAATGGCTACAGGCTATATCTTATACAGGGGATTGGTTACGGACCATACCCCAGTATGAAGTATGGCTACGGGCCATGACTCCATGATATGATACCAGACATTGGCTACATGTTGTTACCCTGTAGAGAGTATATGTTGCGGGCTATAACTCTATAGCAAAGATGCCACTATACCCTGGAAAGCTAATTGCAGTTTGACACGTGATGTCTCTGCCATATAATCTCGTACTGACCAAGAAGGTTGAGGTCTTGGAGTACGGCCCTTCCATTGACCTTGTTTGGTATCGATGCTTTTCGTAATCGTGGTCGGTTGGAGCATGAACGGTATACTTCATCTCTTTAGGGCATTAAGTATGATTGTAAAATGTAATCAGCCGTGTAGCGTATTTGCTTAAGGTTGAAATATGAGAATCGCTGGTTGATGTTATCTTGTTTAGTATATTGGATAAATGTTATACATGTTCTTCATATTCCTTATTGGATAAGTGGCATGTTTCTTCATCAAGTTATAGTTGAAATGTTTTGAATAAGAATATTGTTCTAACCTATTTAGACATTGATTTAACTACTGTTGAATATATCAGATTCCTCTACTCAGTTTTATTCTAATAAACTACAAAAATAATGTTTCTGGCGGAGAGTTATATCTCTCACTGGGGCAATTTCATTTGTCTCACCCCCGTGGGATCCAACTTTTTAGGTAAACGCGGAGGAAGAGACATAAACCCTAATGTAGGGGAAGAGCAGATGCAGTAGTAGTAGGGATAGAAGTGAAATTTCAGGTGGAGACATTGGCTATCACATCTTGTATATAGAGCCCTATGTGTCGTCTCTGTACTCTTAGGTCCTCAGAATCAGTAGTTAGTTTAATGAATCGATCTGAGATTTTGGCTTGATGCCTCAATGTTTTAATGTTGCCTGTGTATAGTTTTAAATAGGGCAGTTGATGCTTGTAATCCTCGAGAAGGAATGGTACAAGATATGTACTTGTGAACCATGATGTAATTGAATTACTTCGGTTGTTTTTGAAAGAGTTTTCCAGTGTATGGATCTCTTTGTAAATGGTTTTAATTTTTAGTGATTTTCAGTAATTCACTGCTAACAAATGCTTCTACCTAAGTAAATCATGTTTTTGTGATCGGTATGCCACAAGTTTAGTGGTATCAGAGCTCTAGGTTCGCTGAGTCTATAGAGACATAGGATTAAGGTTGTTGATTCTGTTCTAGTGTCTTCTAGTTTATCTGATAGTGTCTTCTACTCATATAGGAGAAGAAGAACTTGAAGATGTCTGGATCACATGAAGAACATGCTGCTGAGAGTAGCATTGCTGCACCAGGAAAAGATGCAATGGACCAGACTAGGGAGGAACTTATACCTAAACAGCCCCAGTTTGACCCAACCATGATAGACAATCCAGCTTTCAATGCTCTGGTTGGACAGCTCATGATAGTTATGACACACATGATGGATAGGATGCCACTACCTACACCTAGGGAACCAGCCCATAATGAGGGATAGGGAGATGGCAAGACTTTTGAGAGGCTTCATCGGGTAGGAGCCACAAAGTATGCTAGTAAAACTGACCTAGAAGATGCAAACTTATGGTTGACTAAGCTGGAGAAGGCTTTTAGAATCCTCAATATTCCTGAAGCCGAAAAGGTGAGGCATGCGGTGCACCTGCTAAAAGGGAGTGTTGGTCACTGGTGGACTATTGAAGAAGGAAAAAGGCCAAGTGTCGAGGTCAGATGGGAAGAATTCTGATGAGAATTCATCAGTAGATACTTCCCCAAGACTTACTTAGATGAAAAGATATCTCAGTTTGAGAAGATAAGACAAGGACCAATGAACATTAGCAAGTATGAGGCTAAGTTCATGGAGCTTTTGCAGTTCTGTCCTCATATGGCAATTACTGATGAGGAAAGAATTCAGCATTTTGAGAAGGGGTTGAATGTTTAATTGACCACTCATGTGTCTGCTTTGGAGAATAGGGAGAGGTTTGCCATGTTTGTGGAGTCCGTAAGATGGATAGAGAGGTATGTGATCAAGAAGTGATAGACCAGTGGTAAGAAGGTGTACATTCAGTTTCAAGGACAAAGGTCTAAGAGCTTTAAGAAGCCAAGGTTTTCTGCACCGGCAGTACCACCAAAATTCAATACCCAGACGCAATGGACGTCAAGTCGGGGTAGGGGTCGTAGTTTTGTTCCAAATAGAGCCCCGAACACAACATCAACATCGGTGACTGGACCTCATAGAACCTATCCTGAGACTAGGATCTATCACTAGTGCAAACAAGTGGGACATCTGGCAAGGGATTGTCCAATCGGGAACACAATGGTGACTCAACCCCAGAGATAGAGTCAGCAAGGCTCTCATAGGAGGAAGTTTTTGAGTGGCACTCAAGGACTAGGACAAGCATCCCAAGCTGGTTCATTGGCACCCAACAACCAAACACAGGGTCAACAACAAGCGATGGCAAGATTCTATGTGATGAATCAACCCGAAGCAGTAGTTAACCCTCGAGTTGTGACAGGTCAGATGGAACTATTTCATTCTGATTTGTCTTCATCCTGCTTCGTATTTGTTATAATTGATTCAGGTGCTACACATTCCTTCATCACTAGAGAAGTGATTCTTGACTGCAATATGACAGTTGGTCATAGGGCAGAGAGTTTGTTATTAGAAACTCCTTTGCTTGGATCTACAGTGCTGCAGGAAGTTTGTTCTCCCTGCACTCTTTCCTTTTCTGAACATCGCATTCAGGTGGATCTTATACCACTTGAGATGCACAGGTTTGATATAATTCTTGGGATGGACACCCTAGAAAAGTATAAGGTTATCTTGGATTGTGATTCCAAGCAAGCTGTGTTCACTGATGATAGTGACACATGGATCTTTCAGGGAGATAGAAAGATTCTTCCAACATGTATAGTGTCAGCTATGGTAGCTGAGAAGCTGATGAGACAAGGATGCTTTGCATTCTTGGCACATGTGGTAGACACCAAAATGGAGAGCTCTAATCTTTCTAAAGTTCCGATAGTTAGGTATTTTGAAGACGTGTTTCCTGAGGAACTTCTAGGTGTTCCTCCGCCCCGAGAGATTGATTTTGAGATTAATCTAATCCCGATCACACAACCAATAGCACAAACACCGTATAGAATGGCACCTTATGAGATGGCAGAGCTCAAGAAACAACTGTAGGAGTTGATTGAGAAAGGTTTTATCAGACCGAGTACTTCACAATGGGGTGCTCCGATTCTCTTTGTTAAGAAGAAGGATAGATCAATGTGGTTATGCATTGATTAGAAACAGTTGAATAAAGTAACCATAAAGAACAAGTATCCTCTACCAAGGATAAATGACATGTTTGATTAGTTGTGTGGTGCAACTATCTTCTCTAAGATAGATATGAGATCAGGATACCATCAATTGCATATCAAGGAGAGTGACATACCTAAGTATGCCTTTAGGACAAGGTATGGTCACTATGAGTTCATAGTTACATCATTTGGACTAACTAATGCACCAGCTACATTTATGGAACTCATGAATAGAATCTTTCAACCTTTTCTTGATCAGTTCATAGTAGTCTTCATAGATGACATCCTGATATACAGTAGAGATGCTCAACAGAATGAGTAGCACCTCCGTCAGGCTTTAACCTTGCTAAGAGAGCATAAGTTGTATGCTAAGTTTAACAAATGTGAGTTCTAGTTACCAGAAGTTTCTTTCCTAGGACACGTAATATCTTCCTTAGGTATCTGTGTTGATCCTAAGACGATAGAATTTGTCCTGCAATGGGAACGGCCAAAGACACTGACAGAGATACGTAGTTTCCTAGGGCTGGCAGGATATTATAGGAGGTTCATTAAGAACTTCAGTTCTATAGCTTTACCCCTAACCAAGTTGACCAGGAAGGAGGTTCCTTTTGATTGGAATGACAAGTGTCAACATTCTTTCCATCTGTTGAAAGAAAGGTTAACAAGTGCACATGTGCTGGTGTTACCTGAGCAAGGAAAGGGGTACATAGTTTTCTGTGATGCATCTAAGAATGGACTAGGATGTGTGTTGATGCAGGATAATCAAGTGATTTCTTTTGCTTCGCGACAGCTTAAGAAACACAAGGAGAAATATACAACACATGATCTAGAGCTAGCTGTTGTGGTTCATACTTTGAAGATCTTGAGACATTATCTCTATGGAGAAACATTCCAGATATTCACAGACCATAAGAATATAAAAAATATCTTCTTACAACATGAGTTAAATATGAGACAATGCCGCTGGATGGAGTTAATCAAGGATTATGATTGTACAACTGATTATCATCCAGGGAAGGCTAATGTAGTGGCTGATGCATTAAGTAGGAAATCATCATCACCAACCTTATATAAAGCACAGTTGAATTCCTTAGTGTGCTTCAAAAGAGATATGCTCATCTCCTTGAGGCAAAACAATATACATCTTAAGGTATCACTGTTAGCAGGGCTGTTAGCTGAGATGCAAGTCAAACCTACTCTGAGACAATAGATTAAAGAAGCATAGTAAGCTGATGTTGTGGTTCAGAAGATCAGGTCAGAGTATGGTAGTGAGAAACAGGATGGTTTTCATGAGTCATAGGATCAGGTAATCTGTTACCATGGTAGGATGGTAGTACCTGATGCCAATGACTTAAGGAAGTTGGTTTTAGAGGAAGCTCATTCTTCGATGTATGCAAAGCATCCAGAACCACCAAAATGTATCATAACTTGAAAGATATGTATTGGTGGCCAGGATTGAAGAAGGATGTAGCTGAGTTTGTTATGCGGTGTCCAGTGTGTCAGTAGGTTAAAGTTGAACATCAAAAGCCCGCATGAACAATGCAACCTTTACCCATACCGCAGTGGAAATGGGATCACGTGACCATGGACTTTGTGATTGGTTTTCCTAGAACAACCAAAGGTCATGATTCCATATGGGTAATAGTTGATAGGTTGACTAAGACAACACATTTCCTTCTTGTCAAAACAACCTACAATGCTGAGAAGCTTGTACAGATATATATATAGATGAGATAGTGTGGTTGCATGGGATTCCAACAACTATCATTTCTGATAGAGGTCCCCAGTTCACGAGTCATTTTTGGTAATGACTACATAAAGCTTTGGGTACGCAGTTAAGATTTAGTACTGCCTTTCACCCACAGACAGATGGACAATCTGAGAGGACCATACAAACCTTGGAGGATCTGCTTAGCGCATGTATCTTTCAATTTGTAGGAAGTTGGGATCTACATCTGAGCTTGATAGAATTTGCTTACAATAATAGATATCAACACAGTATTGACATGGCACCATATGAAGCATTATATGGTATACATTGTAGATCTCCGTTATGTTGGTATGAAATAGGATAATATAAACTTCTGGATCCTGAGCTAGTACAGCAGACAACTGAGAAGATTAAAGAAATCCAACAACAGTTAAAGGCTGCATAGGATAGGCAGAAGTCATACGCCGACAAACGGCGAAGACCTTTAGAATTCCAAGTTGGAGACAGTGTATATCTCAAGGTCTCACCTTGGAAAGGTGTCCTTAGATTTGGGAAGAAAGGAAAGTTAGCTCCTAGATTTATAGGTCCTTATCCAATCATTGAACGGATTGGAAAGGTAACCTATAAGCTAGAGTTGCCACATGAGCTACATAATTTGCATCCAGTGTTCCATATCTCCATGCTAAGAAAATGGTTATATATATAATTCATTCTAATTTGTAATACAACATCAATGACATCAATCCCAGATAACAAAAAGAGTAAAAGAAGAAATAGTGATGGGAATATCCTAATGAACCAACCTAAACCCTAAAATGGACATATTAGGGTTAAGATGATCATAATCTGACGATAGTACATGATCTTGTCTTGATCAGGGTTTGACAAGGATATAGTTGACATCAGGAATGTGATTAGATTATCTCTTGATCAAGGTACCCTTTACCTCTTACTTGGCTTATTATACAATATGATTGTATTATATTTGTAGTAAAATACTTTGCATATGAAATTGGATGAAATGATTGTTCTTGTATGATATCTTGCTTGATTTTCCATACTTATGGCTATGGACACATGAAACATAATATATGTATTCCATTATATGAAAGAACTAATTTTCTTTGGTATCATAGTGCTGGAAAGTGATCATTCTCTTTGGTAGTAGATCACATTGTACAATGATCTAACTCTTTGGTAGTAGATCATAAGACCTCGCATCTCAAACTCTTTGGTAGTTGAGATGATGCATTATTCCCCCAGTTGGAAAATGCATGGATGATATAATGGAAAATGTGCCTAAAATATGTGTTCTCTTTTGTTAATTAGCATTCTTTGTTCAAGTTTGATCTTTTTATTATATTTGTTTATTACTACCAAGTTTTAGTTTTATCTGATTGCCAAGTTATAGTAAAAAGCAATATATAAAAAGATATGTAGGTGTACTCAGTACAACATTTTCAAATATTATGCTGACCTGTACCACATGTAATCTTTTTTTAGGTTGTGGACATGTGATTTAGAAGAACCATGATAGTTGAGAGTTGTGTGGCAAGCAGATGTACTGGTGGACCTATTTCCTTAAGAACCTGTTGTAGAATATAGTATGTGTACATGTAAAAGTTTATTCTTCCATGTGTAATATCAATTAATAATAATTCATTCTGTAATTATATGTTGAATGGTGAACATGGTGTGTGGTTTTGTTCTTGTTCATGTGCATGTGCATGTGCTATTGTAGTTTCCTTCTGACTCCCTTGATTTCCTTCTTCTTGGTCTACTGTGTGAGTTGAATTGGAATTATCACTGAGGTGAGAGTACCAATTTGGATGTCACACATCAGATTAAGTTTTAGAAAATTTGGGGACGTCACAAAGTTCCTTTTGGAATATTGCCATCTAGGCAGCAAACCCTTTTGTTGTTGGATTTGAATATTAAAGTAGTATTCAACAAAATAACATTTATGTGATTTGTGGGCAATGTTTTTCTAGAAACTATTTTCTTATATAAGCTTTCATTGCTAATGCTTATCAAAGATATATCGAGACACTTCCCATTCCATATATCATATGGTGTATTTTGGACTATTATATGGTACATTGTTTTTGTGTAAAGCATGATAAAAAAAGGAAACTAGAAGATCAACTAGATTTATTGATGGTCACACCATGACTAATAGGATGTGATACCTTATTTTGGATACATCATTATGTTTCAGGTGGAGTACATTGTGATAAATTATCACAGTCTCCCAAAAGGTCCTCAAACTCTTGGTTTAAATAATTTCCACATCGATCTTATCAAGGTGTTTTAATACTTATACCAAGATGGTTATGTACTTCACTCATGACCTCCTTTAACACCTCAAAAGATTCATACATGTATTCTATTAAATACAAACTACTATATCTACTAAGATAATCAATAAATATTATGAGATACTGGTAACCACCTTTAGCATTTGCTCCAAAAGGTCTATATACATCAGTATGTACGAGTCCTAATACTCACTCTCCCACTATTTCTAGTGAAGCGATTTTGTCATATGGAACAACAAATAAGAATCTCATATCTCTATTGGTTCAAAAACCAAAAGAGTCTAGACTACCATCATTATGGATTCTAGAAACATATTTCTCATTTATTTACTCTAGATGACAATGCTATAGGTATTCATTGTTTGAGTCATTGAGACATTCAATAAATGTGATATACATATTTGTCTTTAGAACTATCGAGTACAAACTATGAGAAATAGGGTGCTTCCATAAGATCTTATCTTTTAAAACAACACATCAATTATTCATAATACTATTTTCCATACAAGATATGTTACAACCCCAATTTTTGGGTTCATTTGGTGAGAAATGTAATTTCTCATATTAAAGATATTTGAAGAAATAATGATATAATCTGCTTCAAATAAATGGATTTCATTTACAATAGCCTTTATGTTTGTGTTGTGGGCTTTATTGGCTATTGGGCCCAATAACAAGGAAATAACAAAGAAAATTCAATTAGTGAATGAATAATTGAATATTTGAGAAAAGAAATATGTAGAAACCTCTAGAAGGCAAATCCAAAGAGGATTTCGTGCCTCTTGGGTTCCTTGGGTACTAAGGAGTCCAAGGTTGCAAAAAGAAAACAATAAGAAAAGAAAAGATTTATTAAGTATTTCTTTATTAAGAAATAAATTGAAAATAATGATAAAATGTGGAAAATGAGTGGAAAGAGGCATAAATGAGATCCCTTGGTGAAATTTCGTATCCATGAGGTTGCTAATATTAAAGGAAATGCCAATAAGGAAAATAAAAGAGAAATAAAGAGAAATCCTCAAAAAGAAATATTTTAATAAGAAATATACATGATAATGTGAAATAATGCATATAGATGCATCTAGAAGGATAATAAGTATCCTTAAAAAGTAATTTCGAAATAAATGTGTGTCTTGGGATCCAAGGAGTCCCAATAAAGAAGAAAGATATAGAAAATACCAAAATTTGCAGGATAGAAGATAATATGATACATTATTAATGATTTTGGTGGCATTAGGAAAAAGGAAGTAATTTCTATTAAAAGAGAATAGAAATTCGTGGCCAATAAATAAAAAGGGAAAGTACAAAGAAAGTGAAAGAAGGAATTTAAAATTCTTAATATCCATATAATAGAAAATAATCATGGATAAATAAGAGAGAGGATATTACTTCTATTAGAAGGAATTGACTTCCTACTTGGAAAAGGACTCTTGGGTTCGTTAATAGCCGACCTAAGGCTTCTTTACTCACCCCTATATCAAGGGGAGACCCTTTGGTTCGAGCCCAGAAGATTTTCACATTTCTTCTCTTCTTCTTCTTTCTCTTTTCCGTCCATAAACCCTAATCAGGGAGAAACGGAAAAACCAAGGAGCAACTGAATGCTAATGAAGGTTTGCTTTGGGGGCACCATACCCCACGTTGCTGGAGGTAAGGACGGTGCTCATCCTTAGGCCCTAGGCTTAGACTCCCTTGCAGTCGGGAATATTGAAACTATGCGGTGTGGCAAATATGTGCTCTACAGTGAATCGGTGTGGCGGATGCCATCGGGATCTCCCAAAAATCCTTGCCACCGCTGGTCGCCGATGGGGTTTGTACATAGTGTGGGTTGTGATCCGGAGAGGAGGACCACACTTGATATGCTGGTTGCGGGGAGTTTGAAGGTCGGGTAGAGGTTGAGCCAGCGGTGGTGTTTTTCGTCCCAGAGGTGTGGAAACCGCCATCGGAGGACATCATGGTGAGGAACACCCAGAAGAGAAGCACGGCTGAGCTGGCTCCTGTGAGGAACACCGCCGCATCGGCGAGAACTGGCTTCTTCTTCTTCTGCTGCTGCAGCGGTGGTGGAGGTGTTGCTGCCGTCGCCGGTTCCCTGTGTTGTGCGCCGGAGGTGTAGGGGCATATCATAGCAACCTTGTCGGCGGGCGAGCGAGACAGCGAGCCTGACAAGTTAAAGTCAAAGGTGGCGGAGCTCACGATTCTGGTGTGTGTGTATGTGGGTATGGTGGTGGTGGGTCGGTGTGCTGTGGAGTTATTAGATGCAGGGCCCGTGGCCAAGACGGAGTCATGGCGGAACTCCATTGCAATCGGTCCAATAGGTACTGAAGGTCTAGTCGTTTCCTAATTAGTAATTACTACTCTGATTTACATGTCTTGGATGACATCCACATCGATGTCGAGCCCACCGAGCTGGAGTTCACTGAGTTTGAACTTGTCAAGTTCCCCATGGCTGGTGCGACGGCGATTAGCCGATTAGGAGGGGGGGACTCAGGAGGACTGGACGCATCCAAACTTGTGAGTGCGGGTGCGGGCACCCGCGTGTTTCTACATATAACACCCGTTTCCAACATAGCACTCACAAGTGTCAGCCCGCAAAAACCCACAAACCCGAATAAAACCAAAATTTGCGGGTCAGATCGGGTCGGGTCGGGTCGGGTCGGGTAGGGTTGGGTTTTTTTTCCATGCCTAGCCCTAGCCAAGGTGCAATAATGACTACACGTATGCAAAGGCTGTTGCACGTCGCGGACCAGAGGAGCAGATAGTCGGCGAGGTTGGCTGCGATCTGGGCACCCATGGGTGCACAACAGGGAGGCGGAGGCGTAGGCACCACCTCCAGTGGGCATTGAGGTCCGAGGAACAAGAGGATAGCCACGCAAAGAACGACTAGGGTGGCTGAATCGCGCCCTCGGAAGGTGGAAGACGACCTTCGGCGTTTGGATGGAATTGCCCTTGGCAGGCTAAAGAAGATGAGCCACTTACGGGGGGTAGGAGCGTCCTTTCGTTATGTTTTTCAAGCAACTGAGTTCGCTGCAATGAAAGGCCTATGTGGCGCAATCTGATTGGTCCAAAAGTAAGTATTTTTACAAAATTTGTAACTAATGAACCGTAGCTCAGATTGAAACAAATCTTATATGAAAATTGATCCTCAGAATGAGGGGAATTCAATAAAAATATGTTTAGAAGCTAATTCCTCTTTCTATGCAAAACGTAGTGTAAATCATCATCTTTAATGAATTAAAGATTAAGAAACCCTATTTTGATATGATTAATGTGTTTAATAGGGTTTAATGGATCATTAGAGTTTATGTTAACCTGTTAAATGTAAAAAGGTACATTATGTTCAAAAAGGAAGAACTTTGCACATGATTAGTATAATTTAGAGTTTATGTGCTTGAAATTTGAAAAGGACATAAAGTTATCATATTTAATGATTTAATTAAGAAAAAACCCTTAGATTTGATGATAGATGGACTTAATGACGTTATTTGGATAATTCAAGTTGATATTAACCTGTTGTTAATAAAAGTGAGAGTAGGATCTAAAAAGATGATCTTTTTGTATAATTGGTTTAATTTAGGGTTTCGTGCATGATTATGCACTAATGAGCTTGAAAATCCTAATTTAGATGAATATGTCTTTTAATTGATTTAAGTGTCCAAATCCATGAATAAATAGGGATGTGATGATCCTAAGTCAATTTGGGTATAAAAGACTATTAAAATGAATAGTTGAGCAATTAAGGTTCATATAAATGGAAAAGAGTATTTTAGGGTTTGTTAACCTAAAAGGGATGAAGTTTGAGAAATTGATCTAAGAAACCCTAATGAATATTAATGAAATTTTAATGCGGATTAGAAACCCTAGAAAGAGAATCCAAGTCAATAAAGTAGATTCTTGATAAAGTGTGTAATAAATAGAGTACATATTCTTTTTAGGAATTATGTGATGATTGAATTACTTGCTTGGATCTGTTGATTGGCTTGATTGTATATACAAGAAGTATAAGTTGAATAATCTGCATGACTCATCAAATCAGGTATGTGGTTACGCTTATGAATAACCGTTCTAGTTTCACGGAGATTCCCGAATGTATTACCGGTTGCTTTAAATAAACTGTTGGATGAATTTAGTTCATGCAAACTATAATGTGAATATGACTATCACATAATATATGTGCCTACTAGCTCAGATCATGGTCCCCTCTGTGTCTTAATGGCTGAACTAGTACATGGCTATCTATTGGGTAGGTCTATCAGGTCAGAGGAAGACCTAGTACATGGCTATCTATTGGGTAGGTCCATCAGGTCTATGGAAGACCTAGTACATGGCTACCTATTGGGTAGGTCCATCAGGTCTATGGATGACTTAGTACATGGCTACCATTGAGGTAGGACCATCAAGTCACATTGAGTTAGATATTGGGCTACCTCAAGTAGTGCCATGCGACTCTACCTTTATAGAGGTATTATATAAGTCCTTACAGGGACAACACATAGTTGTGGATAGGTATGGATTGATTAGTATGTCTTAAAACGTAATCTTGGTTGTTAAAAGATTAATTGAATGATGATGTCGTTATCATAGTTGCACATTTATTGTTTCCCCCACATACCAGCTTCGGCTGACCGACATTTTGTTTGTCGGCGTTTTAGGTACAAGCCAAAAGGACAAACAGTAAATCGTCATATTGTCAAATACATGAAGTTAAATACCAGGAGGATTAGTTAGAGTAGAATCCTTAAGTGGATAGAAGTTTAGAGATCTAAGTTTTCAAAAAGGTATGCAAAAATTTTATTTTCTTACAGCTTTTCAGTATAGTCTGTTAAAATTTGCTAATTATTCTTGGTTAATTGTCGAACCTTTAATCCGGAAGTTATGGGTGCGGCTTCGACCTCTTGGTCTCCCTTGATTGGGGGTTATCGGGAGGTGGGGTAGTAACATTTGGTATCAGAGCTTAGGTTCCTCAGTTAATGATTAATAATTATTAAATTTTACAAACTCCATAGAACCCAAGGGAGTTATTAGAGGAATATCCGAAAGACGAAGGTGTCTAGAAAAGGATCACGCCCGGGGGCTGGCAATATTTTCCTCCGCACCGCTAGTCGGAATACGAGGACTCCCGAATCTATGTGACTGCCTGGACAAAGTCTTAGGGTATGAATCGAAATAAGATACCTTTAGGACTTCTCATCTTATTCATCCCTTCTCACCACAAAATTCTGATAAGGACCTAAAGGATTAGGTTTTCTTTCTCCTCCACACCCTCATGAGGTATGGGTAAGGTTAATAAGGTTTAAGGAATCCTCCACCAAATTAATGAAAGGCATGTAAATAAGATGTCACGGACATAAGCTTAATAGATTAAGCACAAATTAAAGAATAGATACATGCTTAGGTCGTATGACATAAGTTGTCATGTCCTCAGAAGAGACATGAGGCTATACCTTCTTGTAAGGAGGATAAGCTAGTCTTGGAGATAGAGATCTCCATTGCAAGTAGATACCTGGCACATCCTCTGAGGATGATGCTAACCCTAACCCTAAGTGAAGGTTAGAGAGAGATGAGTTGGACCAGGTGTTTGAAAGGACATGCCTTTGGGATGCCATATGATCCATGGGTGACTTATCACCTTTGGCAACCCAACTCTGGGAAGGGTCATGCATGTTAGGGTAAAGGATAGTTCCTTAGATGATGATGTTAGTGAAGGACCTTAGAAACCCTATGGGCTTGTGCAAGTAGGGTATAGTTGGCACCTAGGGCGCGTCATAGTGCTGACAATAGGATGAAACCCTGGATAAGGAATTATGATGGAGCATAAAGGGTTATGGATGATCTTGAGAAAACATAAGTTTGAACCTAGGCTTCACCCATGTAGAGTATGCTTTTGAGGTTGATCCTTTATGAAGAGAGGACTCCTAATGGTGAGGTTGGTTGTAGGGTTAGTTCTAGAGAGAGAGTAGGATACCCCTCCAAGAAAGTCATAAACTTAGACCCCGACATATGAGGAATAGTAAAGAGTTGAGGATGATGCGACCTAAGTGGATGATAGAGGTTGCCTCATGCATGATCCGTTAAGGCGGTTGATATCTTGGTTTCCTTTAGAGGGACCAAACCCTAGAGAGTGAAGAGGAAGCATCCGGTGCCTATGTGCCTACGGTATGGGTGTTTACCTTTTAGGGTAGGAAGAAGAGTTCCTTAGACCTAGGAAGGGTTAGTAATGGGTTTTGAGGCCTTGTACCTTGTTGGTTGTCCTTAAGGAGGACCCAACCCTAAGGGTTGCTCGAGTTGAAGGATGACAAGAAGTGCATGTCATGCTTTTTTTATGCTTAGTTCGTAGTTAAGAGATAGAGCATGTAGTTGGACACCTACAAGTGAACCTAGGGTTCCTAGGCCTAAGAGGGGAAGTGGTGTATCTAATGCTCATGATGAGAAGTTGAGTTCCTATAGAAGCGAGCATGGTACTCCGCATGTATAGAGGAAAAGGGAAGCCCCTTAAGTTTAAGGTGTGTTTGATGGACCCCTCACAGCTAGGATGATGATAAAGGAAAGTATGATCTTGATCCAACATCAAGGAAAGAGGATAAGTATGACCTAGCATGGTACAGTAGGGTGATCTTCTTGTGCCTTAATAGCTTGCTAGGGTTAAGTAGGCTCATGTGGAGGTAAACCCTAGACCTAAGAGCTTTTGTGACCTTTTTGTCAAGAGATAGTTTTCCTCCCATCCTGGGAGAGGGACCCCTTTGGTAAGGTGTATATCAGTTTTGTTGGTTTAAGGTAACCTGAAGAGGTCTCACAGGATCTTGAGAAGCTAAGTGAAAAGTACATGGTATGAGAATGAACCTATAGACCCATAGATATCCATCTCTAATTGCATATGAATGTGTTACCATGGAGGTAACCGGTATGGGGCTTGACCAGGGTAGGCAGGTTGCCATGATCCCTATGAAAGGATGGGAGCCAGCCCATGAATGCAGAAAGAGAGATGATGAAGACTTGGGTAAGGTTCTAAGTGAACATGTACTATAATGGTGAATCCTAAGTCTATCCTAGGGTCAGGTAGGGATAAGACCGATGAAAGTAGGAGTTTCCTAATTCCCCAATTGTACATGACCATAGGGTCATGAGGTAACAACTATCATTGTCTGAGGACCATGGGTTAGGAGATTGATCACCTTCATGAACTCATGGGACCCAAAGGGCAGATGAGTAGGGCACTCTCTTGATGCATGAGGGAAGAGGGATGACCCCAAAAGTGTCGGCACCCTATAGACCTAGAGGAGATGACCACGAGATGTGTGTAAACCTCAGTAGGTTCAAGACTAGTTTTCTATGGAGGTAACCTTGATATCATGATGTCTGTGATGTAGAGACATATGTGGCACGTTGCAACTTAGATGTAAAGGTGTATTGGCAAGGTGGGATGTACCATCTCTACTCTTGGAATAGGAAGAACTCTATATTTGGACTGCAGCCAAATGCTTATTTCCTCTTGTTATGGGGGTGAGAGATAGGACATTACGCATGTCATACACCAAGGATAAGAGATGATGTAGGTTGGAACGTTTCCACAAGGAATGGGGATAGAGAAGATAACCTACCCTGGTAAAGTGAATGATACATGGATGGTTTGCAAACACTAAGAGGAATGAGGTAGTCATCTTATGAGGATGTTTTTTTTTATTATGAGCTATGAAGAACTTACAAGTTATACCAGGTTGAGTTTGATCACCCGGATGATGAAATCAGAGAATGTTCTTAATGAAGATAGACATAGAGTTTGAGGTGTGATGATAAGTGAAATACATGGAAGTGTATGTCTTCAATGTCACTTAATACCTAAGGATGTGAAGTGGTAATGGATGCTCTGGTTGAGATACATTTGACTTGTTTGACTAGAAGCTAGAAGAGGTTGTTTGGCTAACCCTAAGTTTGGAAAGGAGAGGTGTTTGGATAACACTCAGATGTAACAAGATAAGTTGAAAAGTTAAGGGTTGTTTGGTTAGCCAGTCTAGTCCTTGATACAATGAAAGGATGGTGGTAGAACCTCAAGTGCACTTCCTTGGAAAAGAAGGTGATGAAACCCCAATAGAATGGTTTAGGGTTTTTGAGGTATTGATCTTGAAGAATAATGACATACATGAAATCATGATTTTAAGATTGCCATACAATGTACTACGAAGATAATAAGTGACAGTGGTACTTTAGATAAAGTTGCATATGGCCATGCAAGCCGAGGGTGAAGGATGAGCACCGGTAACCCAGTGCACTGATATAAAGGATAAAGAGTCCCCGAAAGGGAAAGGGAGTTCATCTCTATGGATGTTGTAAGTATCCTCAGGACCAAGGAAGGTCGAGATGCAATATGGGTTATGGTAGATCTCCTTTCCTAGATGAAATGAGAAAGAAAGAGTTTTGACAGATCTGGTTGAACTACCCATGAGAGAGATGGTTCAACTACACCAGGAAGCGAGTTCAGAGGTTCTTGAGTTAACCTAAGGGTTCCCTTCCAAAGGGTGGAAGTAGGTACATGAAGGACTCGATGATGGTATAGTGCATCACCCATATCTAGTGGTTAGTATGATCCAGACTACAGGGTCTGATGAGAGCATATGTGCTCATTCAAGGTGATAGCTAGAGACAGTTCTTGTCCTATGAAAGATGTAAGGATAACCACCATAGCTAGTATTGGGATTAAAGAAGCTCTATAAGAGAGGTTGTGTCGGTCACCACTTCAGTAATGTGATGTTGGTGAAAGGACCACGTGATGGTTAGAAAAGGACCACTGTGTGTGTAGACGAAGTCACTTTGATCATGCAATGGCTGAAAGGAGCCTAGAGACGACGAGAGTCGTGAGCAGATACAAAGTAGACTGACATGCAGTTCACTGTAGAAGAATATGTGACATGAAAATCTGACCCCTCTAAGTTATAGCTAAGAGAGTTGAGTCCCCGATGCATGAGTTCTTTTGATATGGTTTGGTGGAGAAGGTTAAGATTGACGTTACCCCTCAAGATAAAGTAATGTGTGAAGAGTTCCATGTGTCAAATTTAGAGCACTATATGAGGTACATGACCATGTGCTGAGAAATGAACCTAGTGAGCCCCAAGGGAGGCTGACATGGCCTGAGTCACCTGTGCAATTTATAGACGCCGGGATGAAAGGACTCAGAGAAAAGAATATGTGATGATAAAGGTTCTGTGGAAGCGCCATGTGTATGGTAAAGCCACATAGGGGCCAATGATGGACATGGAAAAGTCTTACCCTAAATTGTTTGGTTGCTTGTTTGAATTTTGAGGACAAAATTCCTATAAGAGGGGAAGGATGTTACAACCCCAATTTTTGGGTTCATTTGGTGAGAAATGTAATTTTTCATTTTAAAGATATGTGAACAAATAATGATATAATCTGCTTCAAATAAATGGATTTCGTTTACAATAGCCTTGATGTTTGTGTTGTGGGCTTTATTGGCTATTGGGCCCAATAACAAGGAAATAACAAAGAAAATTCAATTAGTGAATGAATAATTGAATATTTGAGAAAAGAAATATGTAGAAACCTCTAGAAGGCAAATCCAAAGAGGATTTCGTGCCTCTTGGGTTCCTTGGGTACCAAGGAGTCCAAGGTTGCAAAAAGAAAACAATAAGAAAAGACAAGATTTATTAAGTATTTCTTTATTAAGAAATAAATTGAAAATAATGATAAAATGTGTAAAATGAGTGGAAAGAGGCATAAATGAGATCCCTTGGTGAAATGTCGTATCCATGAGGTTGCTAATATTAAAGGAAATGCCAATAAGGAAAATAAAAGAGAAATAAAGAGAAATCCTCAAAAAGAAATATTTTAATACGAAATACACATGATAATGTGAAATAATGCATATAGATGCATCTAGAAGGATAATAAGTATCCTTAAAAAGTAATTTCGAAATAAAGGTGTGTCTTGGGATCCAAGGAGTCCCAATAAAGAAGAAAGATATAGAAAATACCAAAATTTGCAGGATAGAAGATATTTGGTGGCATTAGGAAAAAGGAAGTAATTTCTATTAAATGAGAATAGAAATTCTTGGCTAATAAATAAAAAGGGAAAGTACAAAGTAAGTGAAAGAAGGAATTTCAAATTCTTAATATCCATATAATAGAAAATAAACATGGATAAAGAAGAGAGAGGATATTACTTCTATTAGAAGGAATTGACTTCCTACTTGGAAAAGGACTCTTGGGTTCGTGAATAGCCGACCTAAGGCTTCTTTACTCACCCCTATATAAAGGGGAGACCCTTTGGTTAGAGCCCAAAAGAATTCCACGTTTCTTCTCTTCTTCTTCTTTCTCTTTTCTGTCCATAAACCCTAATCAGGGAGAAACGAAACAACCAAGGAGAAACTGAGTGCTAATGAAGGTTTGCTTTGGGGGCACCATACCCCACGTTGTTGGAGGTAAGGACGACGCTCGTCCTTAGGCCCTAGACAAGGTGCAGCAGCGACTACACGTCTACAAAGGCTGTTGCACGTCGCGGGCCAGAGGAGCAGATAGTCAGCGAGGTTGGCTGTGATCTGGGCACCCATGGGTGCGCAACAGGGAGGCGGAGGCGTAGGCACCACCTCCGGTGGGCATTGAGGTCCGAGGAGTAAGAGGATAGCCACGCAAAGCACGGCTAGGGTGGCTGAATCGCGCCCTCGGAAGGTTGAAGATGACCTTCGGCGTTTGTACGGAATTTCCTTTGGTGGGCTAAAGAAAATGAGCCACTTACGGGGGGTAGGAGCGTCCTTTCGTTATGTTTTTCAAGCAACTGAGTTCGCTGCATGGAAAGGCCTACGTGGCGTAATCTGATTGGTCCAAAAGTAAGTATTTTTACAAAATTCGTAACTAATGAACCGTAGCTCGGATTGAGACAAATCTTATATGAAAATTGATCCTCAGAACGAGGGGAATTCAATAAAAATATGTTTAGAAGCTAATTCCTCTTGCTATGCGAAAAGTAGTGTAAATCATCATCTTTAATGAATTAAAGATTAAGAAACCCTATTTTGATATGATTAATGTGTTTAATAGGGTTTAATGGATCATTAGAGTTTATGTTAACCTGTTAAATATAAAAAGGTACATTATGTTCAAAAAGGAAGAACTTTGCACATGAGTAGTCTAATTTAGAGTTTATGTGCTTGAAATTTGAAAAGGACATAAAGTTATCATATTTAATGATTTAATTAAGGAAAAACCCTTAGATTTGATGATAGATGGACTTAATGACGTTATTTGGATAATTCAAGTTGATATTAACCTGTTGTTAATAAAAGTGAGAGTAGGATCTAAAAAGATGATCTTTTTGTATAATTGGTTTAATTTAGGGTTTCGTGCATGATTATGCACTAATGAGCTTAAAAACCCTAATTTAGATGAATATGTCTTTTAATTGGTTTAAGTGTCTATATCCATGAATAATTAGGGATGTGATGATCCTAAGTCAATTTGGGTATAAAAGACTATTAAAATGAATAGTTGAGCAATTAAGGTTCATATAAATGGAAAAGAGTATTTTAGGGTTTGTTCACCTAAAAGGGATGAAGTTTGAGAAATTGATCTAAGAAACCCTAATGAATATTAATGAAATTTTAATGCGGATTAGAAACCCTAGAAAGAGAATCCAAGTCAATAAAGTAGATTCTTGATAAAGTGTGTAATAAATAGAGTACATATTCTTTTCAGGAATTATGTGATGATTGAATTATTTGCTTGGATCTGTTGATTGGCTTGATTGTATATACATGAAGTATAAGTTGAATAATCTGCATGACTCATCAAATAAGGTATGTGGTTACGCTTATGAATAACCGTCCTAGTTTCACGGTGATTCCCGAATGTTTTACTGGTTGCTTTAAATAAACTGTTGGATGAATTTAGTTCATGCAAACTATAATGTGAATATGACTATCACATAATATATGTGCCTACTAGCTTAGATCATGGTCCCCTCTTTGTCTTAATGGCTGACCTAGTACATGGCTATCTATTGGGTAGGTCCATCAGGTCAGAGGAAGACCTAGTACATGGCTATCTATTGGGTAGGTCCATCATGTCTATGGAAGACCTAGTACATGGCTACCTATTGGGTAGGTCCATCAGGTCTATGGATGACTTAGTACATGGCTACCATTGAGGTAGGACCATCAAGTCACATTGAGTTAGATATTGGTCTACCTCGAGTAGTGCCATGCGACTATACCTTTATAGATGTATTATATAAGTCCTTACATGGACAACACAGAGTTGTGGATAGGTATGGATTGAGTAGTATGGCTTAAAATGTAATCTTGGTTGTTAAATGTTTAATTTAATGATGATGTTGTTATCATAGTTGCACATTTATTGTTTCCCCCACATACCAGCTTCGGCTGACCGATGTTTTGTTTGTCGGCATTTTAGGTACAAGCCAAAAGGACAAACAGTAAATCGTCATATTGTGAAATACATGAAGTTAAATACAAGGAGGATTAGTTAGAGTAGAATCCTTAAGTGGATAGAAGTTTAGAGATCCAAGTTTTCAAAAATGTATGCAAAAAATTTATTTTCTTATAGATTTTCAGTATAGTTTGTTAAAATTTGATAATTATTCTTGGTTAATTGCCGAACCTTTGATCTGGAAGTTATGGGTGCGGCTTCGACCTCTTGGTCTCCCTTAATTGGGGGTTATCGGGAGGTGGGGTCGTAACAAGATACATTATGTTTTTCATTGATGGCAGGTATATAATTGCAATTCACTAATTCTATTACATGCCCATGAATGTCAGATTCCAACTATCGTCACAACAATCCTTGCTCCACATAATTATAGCTTACTTCTTCTTGAGTCCTGAAGTGGAGACCTCCTTCTTCTTCTTGAGTTCCTCTATAGAAAGAGGATATTTCCTTTTTACTCTTCTCTTAGCTTTCAGTGCAGAAGACATTAATTTCTGGTTAGCCTTAGAACTCTTCTAAGCTTTGCCTTTACCCATGGAATTCTATTTGCCTCTGCTGATCATCATTAGAGATTTGTGTTTGTCCTTCTTCATTTGCACTTCAGTTGTCCTCAACATGCCAAGTAATCCTGACAATGGCTTGTCGAAATTATTCATGTTGTAGTTCATGGCAAACTGGTTGTATGGTTCTGACTGTGATTGTAGAATCACATTTGTGGCCAACTCTTGGCTAGGGATGAGCATTGGACTGCGCTGGCTCGATCCGACCGATGTCCCAACCCTATAACCTGACCCAAGATGTAATTTATATCAGTGGTCCGAGCCTAGGATTTTGACCTAGATTTTTATATGGGCCGGGTCAGGGTCAAGGTAAACCCAGGAACAAAATCCTAGGTACCCAAATTAATTATATACATGTGTATGAATAACCATGTGTTTATACATGATATGTATCTATTGTAAGATACTTTTGAGTACAAACTTTCAAAAATCACATTTGACTGATATATATTTTGTCAATCCTATAATTAAGGCTAAAAGATCAACAAACTAGAGTAAATCTAGGATATGCACATTCAATTTGTATTTTAAGTGTTTATTAGAATTTATAATAAAATATAATATAAGAGATTGGATTTATACCACTTGCAAAAGTTTCCCAAACCACCTTGGTGCGTCCCCGCTAGTGGTGCTTTTTCACCCCACGAGGTCAGAGCGCACGGGATGTGGGATCTTATGCTTTCGAAAATTGTAAGACCTACACTAACTACTTACGTCTACTAAGACACTACGCTCGCAAGCGCACGGGGTCATGTCGTAGTATAGGTGAGGCGGCAAGTACAGGGTCGATCCATGGAGATAGAGGGGGCACTAGAGTTATACGGGTAAGCTACATTCCTATTGCGGAGAGTAAGGTTTTTAGGGTTTAAAAAGTTGATTGGTTGTTGATTAAGCTAAGTGAGCAAGTAGGAAAAGCAACAATTGAAACTAAGTTATCAAAAGGATAAATTAGCAATCTAAGTCAACAAGCTATCTAAAAAAGAGCAAGAACAAACTAACACTAGACTAAGAAAGCAACCAGCAATTGAGAGCCTAAGTTAACCACTAATCAAGATCAAAGACCTAAATTAACACTTAGATAGCAAAACTAGGCAATCAACTAAGTTAACTAAAGCAAATGAACTACACTAGCATTAACAAGCAAATAGAGAAATTAAGGTTTTAAGAAATTAGATGAAGGAGGTGGGCCGTTTGGGAATGTGACCTTGACATTAATTGGGGGATGTCACCATAATAAGCAATTAGCATATTTCATTCTAGACTACCAAACCAAACAACAAGGTGGGTGCTATGAGG
This sequence comes from Alisma plantago-aquatica, assembly GCA_963693085.1. Lineage (NCBI taxonomy): Eukaryota > Viridiplantae > Streptophyta > Magnoliopsida > Alismatales > Alismataceae > Alisma > Alisma plantago-aquatica. The sequence continues at coordinate 539,793,653 of OY856414.1, read as the reverse complement.
ATGTACCCTATGCTACTAGTTGGAGAACTAGGGCTAGGTGTAATTCTCATAGGACTTACCAAGTATAGGTCTCTAGGATAAGTGGTATTAGTCAATTGAGGACCAAGGGTAAGGATGGGAGTAGAGATGAGGATATTTGACCTCATGCCACTAGCCACCATAGCCTTTAGGAAATCCTAGGCAATTGCACTAATCACACTTATACTAGTCACTTAGAACTCACATTTGCATGTAGGAAGAAGGTGATTATGTAGGAAGATAGGGGGATAGCTAGGGATCTGAATTAAGGACCTAGGAGCCAATCCTATGATAGCTACATAGAAACCAAAACATCCTAGAGGTAAATGTCTTCAAACACCACAAGGCAAGCAATTAATGTAATTAAACAACAATCACATGCACAAGTAATGGGAAATGAGATACAAGCAAAGGCAATCATCATAAAAGTGAAATATGTTCATTACAAATTATATTCCCCCAACATGGTATCAAAGTCACATTTTTGCCCCAAACAGCCCACCAAAGGGGGGCTTAGCTATACATGATCAAAATAGAAACAAAGGAGAAGGGAAAGAGAGTAGGAAATGCCATGAATGCTTGATGAAGCTTGACTTCATCACCTCCTTGCTGCCAGCCACAAGCCTCCTCCTCCAATGGTGCCAAAGATCATGGAAATAGGGGAATGAATGGATAGAAACCTAGAGAAACTAGGTTTCTATGGTGGAAATGAGTGGAAAGTGGGTGGAAATGGGATTAAATGCAAGGAAAGTAGGTGGATGGGAGTAATGGATGCAAGGAGTAGTGAGGGAGTAGCTGGGTAGAGGCTAGGGGGTGCTCTCTCTCGAGCCCTACAAGCAACTAGTGCTTATATAGGAGCTAGGGCTAAGTGGGGGTATAATAGGAAAAGCAGTGCAAAGTTGTGTAGGGTAGGTGATCACCACGGTTGTGGTGGATATGCCACGGACATGGTGAGGGTAGTGGGGAACGGCCATGGGGGGTGAATACGGTCATGGTGTGAAGGAAGTGGTGAAAAAGTGAAGTATGGTGGTAGCCACGGCCGTGGCGGAGTGCCACGGTCGTGGTGGGTCACATGCACCACGGTCGTGTGGCTTAACACGACCGTTTTGGAGGAGGAGGAGGTGACCGTGGGAGGGGCCACAGTTGTCTTGATCGTCATAGGCCATGGTCGTGGCGACTTGGCCACGGTTGTGGTGGCTTGGAGGAAATCCCTGTTGGAAACTGAAATTTTGGAAATTAATTCCCACGACCATGGCTGGGAGGCCACGGCCGTGGGACTCTGTGGAATTTCCCTGTTGAAACTGTTGGACCTTGGCAATAAACACACGACTGTGGCATTGTGGCCACGGCCGTGGTGAGGCTTGCATGACTTGATTTCACTTCTGACTTTGTCATTTTCAGATGTCTTTGCTTGGGGATGATTCTTGGCCACTGGAGGTAGGTTGAGGGATACTTTGGGGCCTTCTTTGGGTCCCTCCTTGAGTGGGGTAACCCTAGAACTCCCTCTCTCTCTCTTCCATCTAAGCATGGTCCAAGTACCTGAAAAATAGTGCAAAGAACATCCATAAGCATATTTGCAATGATAATCATATTGGGGAAAAAGACTTATAATCTAACATGTTTAGATGAAACTTAAGTACAAAATGGCACAGGATGGAGCCCTAAAATAGGGTTGCATCACACCTCAATGGGTAAATTATTAGACCATTAGTAGAAATAAAAATGTTCATATTATATTAAATGTTAATTAAATCCCATTAGTTTTTGGATGGTATTAATATATTACATAAATAACTGGGCTAAGAATAGGATACTACTTATGTCTGGTCTAGATCCTATGTTTATAATAGTTTGTAAGTGTATTAGTTCCTCTCCTGGAACACATAGATTACATTTGCCTAGTGGTATGCATTTAAAATACTATGTTAATATAGTGTATTATGTATATGTTGGAAAATTCTTCATTTATTATGTTATATGAGCCAGCCAGAATCTGACCCGAAACCCGAATCTATTATGTGAGATAGGTACGGGACAAGTTTTCCAAACATTACTTGCACCTAAACCTAGACTGGAACCCAGTTAAAAATGTGGGCTTGGGCATGGACTTGAAAAAACTCGGGGTGACCTGGCCCGATTCTCATCCCTACTCTTGGCCTAAGGGAAATCCCATTCTAGCAAGGTTCTCCACATATCCAATCAACTTGAGTGTATGGGGACCTAATGGATCTTGTTTTTCCATGTTGTACTTGAGCAACGCCATTGAGGCATCATATCTATCTTTTCTTGCCTGATCTTAGTACATGTTTTTAATATGTGTTATCATCTCAATAACATCCATGTTCTCATGCTATCTCTACAAATCATAGTTCATTGAGCACAACATCGGGCACTTGACATCCAAAAAATCTTCAAAGTGCTTCTTGTAAGCATCCCTCACAACCTTAGGCAAAGTGGGAATGGGTTCATCTGGATCAGGTGTCTCCAGGACGTAGAGCTTGCTCTCTTGAGTGAGAATAATTCTCAATGTCCTGAACTAGTTGTGGAATTTATTCATGTTCAACTTGTCCTTCTCAAGGATAGATCGTAGTGCAAATGTGTTTCTATTTTCCATTTGTTTCTACAAAAGTAAAATTTGTACTTTGTCAAAACACTTTCTATTTGTTTTGATAACATTAAAGATATTGATTAGGCCTTTAATAAATTATCGATCCCACTATTTTATTCAAATTGACAGCCCTCACCTTCACTTTGGAAGATTGCAATGATCAATCTTCTAGTGAGTCAAGATATAAAACAATTAAGTTATTACCCAGACAACGTTGGCGCTCATGACAAATTATTAAGGTAGCCAACACTTGCCAATTGCATCCCATGCAATTCTTGGATAGATGGTACTCACAACTCCTTGACATTGTCCATCTATATGCTTCTAGAAACTTAATCATATTAAGGTCAACTAGTTAAGCCTAAACCAAAAGCCAACAATATATAATACACACCCTGCAGAGGTAGGCCCACATATCTACCATCACACTTTCACAAGATAGATGGTGTATCATGCTTAGTCGATCAATATTTTCATTTGTGTTTGTTATGGAAAGCATCTTAGGCTTTATATTTATTGTCGGGTTCATATATAAATACATATACATATCCAGTCATCACATACTTACGTATCATGTACATGCTATATCCAAAAATGAAACATGTAATCATAAAACAAACAAGTGATGGTTATGGCCATACTAATGTAATTTTTTGGAGCCACAAAGAATGGCCACCACCTAAGGTCATACACTTCATGTAGCAACCTATACTATGCAACTGAGACAAGTTGGTCGATCGGCCGGACCCTCCAGTCGATCAGTAGGACTCCAATCAGTCAATTAGATTCCATCAGTTGGTCAACTAACTCTGCATCATGCAGTTTCTTGGACTCCTCCAATCGATCGTGTTGATATGTATGACTAGAGAGACAATCATATGAGGATTGGAATGTGGAATAAATTACCAAATTTCATAATACTAAAGGTGTAACATCCCTAACCTGGGTTATGCCTTAACCCTAGATGTTTTGTTAATAAATTCAAATTATAAGCTTGCTCTTATCTTTTGAAGAGTAATTAAGGCTCAAGAGGAACTTATGTTTCAATTTCGGTCCTTTTTGAATAATGTTGAAACAATTTTTTGCTTGTTTTGGACTAAAGTGCAAATTACCCAAGTTGAGGGGTTAACTTCCAAATGGTACATGATAAATGTTCCTCAAGTGTTGAAGCATCATAAGAATGAAAATGATGTAGAGGTATGGCTTGTAGAAGCCTGAGTACCAAGAAAGAGCCTATTAAGCAATGTTTGTGCATTAAAACCTAGTTTTGGTGTAATGTGCAATTTACCCAAAACCTAGGGTTCAATATGCAAAATACCACCCCTAGAGAGTCCCTTATGTTTCTTTTAATCATTTAGAGAAAATAAAATGAGAGGGGCGTCTCATTTGAATCACTTTGGAGGAGAGAGAATCTTGATATTAAAATAATCAAGATTTAAGCATAATTGAAACCCTAATTCAATTTAATGCAAAAATAAATATATTAATGGAAGTGCCCTTCAACCAAAAATGAGATGGTTGAATTTGTATAAGTGTGAACGTCCTTGTGCCTTGCAAAGGCCATGAAATATCTAAAGTGAGTGGAGAGCCCACTCACATTAGTTTACTAAAAAGTAATATCCACTAAAAATGGGATATTAGTATTATATGAATTAAGGTGCTTAATTGCTTTTCCTTTAATTCATGGATAATGAAGAGGAATTAGAAGGTGTGGAATATGTCTTTGCATGCAAGAATTTGAGGGGGATATGTGGCACCAATTTTGGGAGTTAAAGGATTTTTATATCACTTTCTCTCTCATCAAAATTCCCTTATAAACACTTCATTTTCCACCCACTTGATGACTCTTTTTCGGATTTTCTTTCTCTCCTTGCTTTGGTTGAACACAAGGGAGCTTAGGAGAAACATGACGACGTTCCCCAACCTGTAGGTAAGCTCTATAGTCATCTTCAACCTTGATTTCATGGTGGAAATCGATTTTCAATGCTTGATTTCTTCTTTTCTCCATTCAATCTTCAATGCTAGCCATTTCTTTTCACTCAAAAGCTTGAGGATGAGCCTTGTGAAGTTGAGGAAGTTTCATTCACCATTAAGGACGTGAAGGTTGAAATTTGGATTCAATTTTGAAGGCGGGTTATATAACTGAAACCCTTAAATGTTATTATTACATTCAATTCTTCATCACTTGTTGTTCATTTTGTTCTTCTTGAAATCCCTTTGAATAATTGATGAAATTTCCATAAGAATGGAAGTATATTTTGAAGGATCGAAGCTTGATGATGATGAAATCATCATAAGCATACACCTCAATGAATATCTTGGGCAAACGGTTACACTCTTGAGACTAAATGGTCTCAAGATCATTTGGTGAACAAACGGTCTCAAGACCGTTTGACACCAATCAGTCTCAAAGACCGTTTGAGGTCAAGAGATGTCATGGTTGGATAATGATCTAATGATTCTAATTGATTCACTTGTAATACGATTTAGTGACGGATAATCCACTAATTACAAACTCCAATCGATTGAATTGATTGAAGTATTAATTGATGGAATTGATCAAGACTAAATGGGTGAAATTTATCAAGACTGAATGGGTAAGACCAATCAAGATCGAATGGGAAAAATGGATTAAGACCTAATGGAGGTCAAGCACCTCAAGAATGAATGGAGGTAAAGCACCTCAAGACCGTTTGAAGGTCAAGGAGGTCAAACCGTTTGAAGGTTTCAAAATGTTAAAACCATTTGAAGACCTAATGGTCTCAAAGTTATGAAAGACCAATTAATCCCTTGATTGTTAATAGCATATATCCAAATTAAATCTAGTGGTTGTACCTCTAAAGTACTTAGATGATTAGTACCTTTAGAGTGGTTCACTTTTGATGATTATGGAAGCAATGACTTAATACACCATGTCAACTCTTCATTCAAGATGATTCAATATAATCAAGATTAAAGATTAACCTCCTAGAGGGGATGAAAGAGAGGAACTCATACATGAGTGATAATCATATAGTGATTTATCCTCAACACTTTCAACATGACTAAAATATGTAATTAGGGTTTGGTCCATGATGATGAGATCATGAGACCCTAATTGAGAAAGTTGATGATGTCTAACCCTAATTTAAGGTAAAGCTAGGTGAAACCCTAATCAAGGGTGATGGTGTAACCCTAATTTAGGGTAACAATATGAGAAACCCTAATTTAGGGTATTTCAATGAAAATTCCTAATTTAAGGGAATGCTTCATGAAAACCCTAATGTTGGGTAAAGCTACATGAAACCCTAATTTTAGGGGAAATGTTATAAGAAACCATAATTCAAGGTAATGATGTGATGAGAATCCCTAAAACAGGGTAATGTGATATGAAACCCTAATCTATGGTGATGTTATGTGTTACTATATGAAACCCTAGTTTGAAGCCCTAACCCTAATACATGGTAAAGATATAAGAAACCCTAATTTTGGGTTATAGTACATTAAACCCTAATTTTGGGCAATGAGATGATTAACCATAGCCCTAATGATGGATAATGGGATAAGTATCTCTAATTGACATGAATTGGGAAACCCTAACCTTAATAAAGGATTAGTGGTGTTACCCTTGTATAGCATGATGTTGATATGTAATTGATATAACTGTTATCAAGTGTACTAACCATACTAGTATTATGAGATGATGAGCATAGCCAGGTATGAGCTATGATGTTTCATTTATTAATGAAATGGGCCTTGTGAGACATAATATGCTTTGTTGCCTAGTGAGAGGTAACAAGAGATGAAATGGGCCATGTGAGCCATGTGAAATGCTTGTGTAGCAAGTATCATGTTTACCTTGGTCATATGACCTGAAGGTATTAGTTACCTAATAAATGGTAACAAGTGTTCCTTGATGTACTGAGGGTTTGAATACCCATTTTCTATAATCATGATGATGAGTTTGTGAAAGGATGAGAATGTACCTGATGAGGCGAGGGATTGAGATCCCAATGCTTTATTAAAGGTTTGAATAATACTTGATAAAAGTATTACACATTCTTTGTAGCAATTGTTAAAATAATTGATGTTTGGAAACTTTTTTGATGTTAAAAAAATATGGTAATAAACTTATTAAATCAAGTGATATCATACAATGTAGTTGCCCTGACCACAGATCCATCAGCATCAGAATTTGCTGAATGGTGAAACGAGTTTAACTCGGAGCACATATTTTTGAATATGTGGGGGTAATTGGGCAATTATATCCTCATTCCCCATAGGAATGGCTGCGGCTATATCTTATGCACGGGATTGGTTACAGACCATACCCCAATATGAGTATGGCTACGAGCCATGACTACATGATATGATACCAGGCATTGGCTATGAGCCATAACCCTGAAGAGAGTATATGTTGCGGGCTATAACTCTATAGCAAAGATGCCACTATACCCTGGCAAGAAAATTACAGTTTGACACGTGATGTCTCTGCCATATAATCTCGTACTAAATGAGAAGGTTGAGGTCTTGGAGTCCAACTCTTCCATTGACCTTGTGTGGTACTGATGCTTTTCGTAATCGTGGTCGGTTGGAGCATGAACGGTATACTTCATCTCTTCAGGGCATTAGGTATTATTGTAAAATATATTCAGCCATGTAGTGTATTTGCTTAAGGTTGAAATATGAGAATCACTAGTTGATGTTATCTTGTTTAGTATATTGGATAAAAGTTATACATGTTCTTCATATTCCTTATTGGATAAGTGACATGCTGCTTCATCAAGTTATAGTTGAAATGTTTTGAATAAGAATATTGTTCTAACCTGTTTAGACATTGATTTAACTGTTGTTGAATATATAAGATTCCTATGCTCAGTTTTATTCAAATAAAATGCAATAATAATGTTTCTGGCAGAGAGTTATATCTCTCGCTGGGGCAATTTCAATTGTCTCACCCCCGTGGGATCCAACTTTTTAGGTAAATGCGGAGGAAGAGGCAGAAACCCTACTGTAGGGGAAGAGCAGCTGCAGCAGTAGCAGGTACAACAGTGAAATTTCAAGTGGAGACACTAGTTGTCATGTCTTGTATATAGAGCCCTATGTGTCGTCTCTGTACTCTTAGGTCCTCGGAGTCAGTAGTTAGTTTAATGAATCGATCTGAGATTTTGGCTTGATGCCTCAATTGTTAATGTTGCATGTGTATAGTTTTAAACATGGCAGTTGATGCTTGTAATCCTCGAGAAGGAATGGTACAAGATATGTACTTGTGAACCAGGATGTAATTGAATTACTTCAGTTCTTTTTGAAAGAGTTTTCCAGTGTATGGATCTCTTTATAAACGGTTTTCATTTTTAATGATTTTCAGTAATCCGCTGCTAAAAAATGCTTCCGCCTAAGTAAATCATGTTTTTGTGACCGGTGTGCCACAACTAGCTGGATACTATAAAATTATAGATAGAGTGTAATTTTGATAACAATCAAATATATTTTACTATATTTTTTATTCACATTATCACAATCATAGAGTTTTGATGAAAAAAATCACAATCATTATCAAATTCCAAAATCAGGCTTTAAACTATTTGTATTAAATTTTATAAGTTATAAACTTCCAATAGGTATCTTATTCCTGAATGATTTTTCAAATTTTACCTTATATCAGTAAGTTTTGACTGTTGAACTAAGATCCAATAGTCCCTATATTATCTTCCTCCCACAAAACTTGGACCACATGACCACACATTCCCATCGTGTTCCTCCAACCCTAGAATAGGATTTGGTCCTCATCAGCTTCTATCACCCCTCTTTAGCCTTGGAGGCAAATGAGCCCCAAGAAAACTCCTTCAAAACAACATGGATAGAATATCTAGTGTGATCAAAGTTCAATGTCACTGGAGTTACAATGTCAAGCATATCACCCTCATATCTTTATTAAACAACATGGTTTCAGCTTTATTGGCTTCATAAAAGGCTTAGGAATGAACTACATGTGTTAATGTATAGGAAACGTCATCATATACAAACTTACGAAATCAATTTGAGGATTATCCAAATCTTTCTCCTCTTAAGTTAACATAGGTAGAAGCTACTACTAGAATTCAACAACTGCGACAGTTCACATTCCAAGATAAATTCTCAAGTTTCCTTATTTATTGGGTATTTTGAAGATAAGCAATCTCTCTTGTAGATTATCCAAATACTGAAAAATTTTAACCATATGTTAATGACAATTAGTACCACAACATCCTCAAGTTAGTTAGATATTATCTCATCATAATTAGAAGAATAAAATCCTCAAAGACACTCATAGTAATACTTGTATTTATCTTAAAGAATAAACTAAATACTATCTAAAATTTGTGAGAAAATAATGGGACTCTCTATTATAATCCAAAACATACCATACAAATATCATCATGATTCCATACCTAGTTTTTGAGATATTAAACATTCCTTATATTACTGAAATAATCTAAATGACTTGAATGAATAGATTAGTTTGATTATAGTTCTCGTATAATTAATTTGATAGATCAAATGAGCTCAAATTGATATGAAATTTTAAACCAAGATAAAATATCTTAAAACCATATCTTTCATATAGAGAAATGAGTTTATCTTTCAAGCTAAATTTTTATTTGGATGAACATGTGATTCAACAATTACCACCCATTTCATATCATTAATTGCTCTCATTGGTAGGCTACTCAAATGATTTGTCTTCTCATCCATTATTATAAGGAGATCTGCTTCCAAGTAGTTGGTAGTTAGGAGATAGAAATTTAGATTATAAAATCACATAGTACACCAAGCGAATGCCTAAATTATTATGATATTAACTGCTTTCTTGATAGTGATCATTTATAAAAAAGGTAGACGTCTTTTATGAAAAATTTTGGTCATTGTAGAGCAGTTATTGGTTTAGTGATCATTGGAGGTTGGTTCAGGGATTGTTTGGTGGAAATGATAAAGAAAAGAGTTCATGTGTTGTATCCTTTTACTGACTTACATCAAACTGATCCAAGAGTAGTGTTTCTTGAGGATGAGCAACATTTAAGATGAGGGGAGTTTGATGCATGAGTTTTGGTCATTTTTATAGGTATATTTTCCTTGATTTTATGTGTTGTTTTGTCATTTGTCCAATTTATAATGCATGCGATGCTATCAATGGCCTATGATATTCAGATGCATCAAATTAATTTATTTTTAATGTCTAAGATGACTTAATATTTACCCTGATTACTTATCCACATTCTTGTGTACTTTCAGGTACAATGGAGCTGCATAGACACGATACCACCGACACCATAAGTCGGTGGCACCGACTTCACATTAGTGTTTTCTCAGAAAAACTCACACAGACTCAATACTACCAACACTCCAAGTCGGTAGTACCGATATCACGTCAGGGAAGCACAAGGATGGATCGCAAAAAGTCAGTGAAACCGAGTTCACAAACTCAGAACTATTAAGATCACGTCAGGAAGATAAGGCTTGGATGACATTAAGACTCAGTGTTATAGAGATAAGTCATTAGTAAGAGTCACATCTACCCTAGGAACATAGTACTACCAAATGCCAAGTCGATACTACCGAATATGCCCAATTTGACAAATTTGAAGATGGAAATCTAATCTAACGGTGGATGTTATTTCGTACCGTAAGTGACTCCTATGACCCAAGGGGAGTTTGGCCATTTAGAAGGGAGTAGCCGTATTCCATTGCATGACATATTAGAGAGAGAGAAGAGGAGAAAGGAACCAAAAGCTTCATCTGAGATGATCCAAGCGCATCTGAAAGGTGAATTGGCAACCGAAAGATAGTGGATTGCACGCACAACATAGGGGATCATCTAGATCAGCTATTCACCAGGGGCTACTTAGTTTCTCTAATATTTCCCACATTTTTCTCTTTCTCTACCATGTATTTGTCAATGAAAACTATGTGGGGCTAACCCCCTTGATTTATTAGGACCCAGGAGTAGCCCGGATATGCATTGTACTTGATTTCCATGCATTAATATCATCTTTATCCTTATTTTCTGGATATAAATCTATGAAGATACATTGTTCTGTTTATTCCTAATCAACATAGATAGATTTGTATTCTCTTAATCATTTCGGGATAGAGGTTAAGGGTTGGAAAGCATAGATTTACCCATTTATTACACCCCTTGGGAACGGCAGAGAATAAATGGGAGGAGAAACCCAGAGTTAAATCTTAAAGCACCTAACTAATCAACAAATTCCTATGGAAATATGATTGGCATTAGAATAGGTAGCGAACTACACTACATGAGTGGGTAGTTCTGACTATAGGCTCTTTATCTGGGGATAAGGGTAATAGATATTGGTGCATGGAATGAATTGAAATGTTATCTATGGTGAAACTACAATCCTAAGAAATTCCCTAAAATTGAGTAATTTAAGTGTTAAGTCTATTTTATTTTGTTTTTTATTCTGTTCAATCAAACTCACTCATTTACACCAGCCTAGCTAATTAGACCATAGTTAGTAGTAGTCTCTGGAGAACATTTCCCTGTGTTCGATTCAGGCCTCAAATGGGCCTATATTACTTTGATACGTGCACTTACGTATAACACACTATAAACACATGTCAGATGCCAGTTCATGACAAGTATGCAGATGAAGCTCTGATGATGGCTAAGTCCGTTAAACCCAACATGCCTTGGTTCGTGGATAATTGTAACTATTTATCCTACCAACAACAGCCTCTCGATATAACATACAACCAAAATAAGAATCTATCTTCTGATTTGAAGAACTACTATTGGGATGACTCACTTTTTTAAGAGATGTTTAGACAACATGTATCGTAAATGCGTGCTGGAAGAGGAGGTAACCCAAATTCTGAGGCAGTGTCATACTTCACCCTACGAGGGACACCACGGAGAAGAAAGGACTGTAGCTAAGGTCTTGCAGTCAAGATTTTATTGGTCAATCCTTTTTAAATATGCTACACTTTTGTCAAATCCTATAAGAAATGCTAGCTCACCAGAAACATTACCAAGAGGAATGAGATGCCCATGTATGATTGGGTAGAAGTGGAAATCTTTGATGTTTGTGAAATAGATTACATGGGATCATTATCATCCTCAAGGGGAAACCAATACATTATAATGTCTTTTGATTACGTCTCCAAGTGGGTGGTGCTTGTGGCAACACCCACTTGCAACTTCAAAGCAGTTGTGAGACTATTTGAGAAAACTATTTTTCCTAGATTTGGGGTTTCATGCACCGTCATTAGCAGTGAGGGATCCCATTTCAAGGAAAGATAGTTTGAAGCATTGTTGATGAAATATGGAGTTAAACATAAGGTTGGAACACCATACCACCCACAGACGTTAGGCCAAGTTGAAGTATCCAATCGGTAGATTAAAGAGATTCTAAATAGAACTATTAGCAAGACTGGTCCATGAAACTTGATGACCCATTTTGGGCCTATCATACTGCATGCAAGACACCAATAAGGACTACTCCCTATAGGATCATCTTTGGAAAGTTGTGTCATTTGCTAGTAGAAATAGAGCATAGAGCCCTTTCGACCAACAAATTTTTTAATATGGATCTCGACAAGGTAGGGAAGAAGTGGTACCTAGAGCTACATGACATGGAAGAGCTAAGGTTACATGCTTATGACAATGCTCATATCTACAATAAGCGATCAAATGTGGCATGATGCCCATATAAAGAACAAGGATGTGTCTGAAGGGGACAATGTCTTGATGTTCAACTCAAGGATCAGATTATTCCTAGGAAAGCTTAAGTCCAGTTGGTCTGGGCCTTTCACTGTAGCCAAGATTTACCCATCTGGGGTAATGGAAATCACCATTTAGGAAACGGTTCTAAAGAGATATTATGAATACAAAGCATTCGTAAGGAGATCAGAAGTGGAATTAGAGGAACACAACCAGCACCAATAGAGAAAGCTTGAGAAACTAAACTAGTAAGTCAAGCTAAAGACCATATATTAGTGCTTCTTGGGAGGAAACCCAAGAATTTACTGATTTCTTTAGTATTGCAAAGCTTTTTTTTTCATTTAGTCTAGACTTTGAACATATAAGTTAGTTTAACTTTGAACTTCTCTACTCTAAGTAACTTTGATTTTCCTTTAAATTGGTAGTCAAATTTGAAGTATCGACTCTATTATTGCATTTTTAGTTTCTTTAAGATAAGCAAGGGTAGTGTTTAATGCAAAACTTGTATAATTTCTTTTAAAATCCTTGTATAAACCAAAACACTTTCACTAGTTGTTTTGACCAATACCTTGTTCCCTAGCCATCGCGACTACAACACATCATCATCTTTCTATATGTACATGTTTCGACCACTACACCTTTACTGGTGTCATGATTGAAACTATCTCTACCGGTATAGGTGTCTCAACTATAACATAGTGTTAATGGTAGTAGTCACAATACCATGGGTTGAGACAGCATTTCCTTAACCTGATATAAAAGGGGAGGATCCCAAAATAGTAACCTACTTAAAGATCAAAAAAATTGACTCATAGTCTTACTTGATCAATTGATTTTAAATCTAGGTATTATTTGAAATATGTTAACAATTTTTTGAGCTCACTTTTTTTTATGAGATTAAGTGGAAGCTCACAAAATTCTTGTATATAATGTTCATATCTTTCTCTTAACTGATTTTCTATACCAATATGAGCTTAACATCCCTTATAATTGGTTAGAGATATATTTATTGATCCCACTGTGATCCTAAAGGAATACCATATCATTTTAGGGATTAACATCACTTGTAAATGGTTAATAAATTAATATAGTAATAAATTATTGATCCCACTATGAGCCTAAAGGAATATCATATCATTTCAGGGGTTAACATCCCTTGTAAATGGTTGAGAAATTAATATTGGTTTTCAAATTATGCCTAAATTTGACATTCTTTTTGAAGTAAACAATCAAGGGGAAGTAATTAATTAATGGGGAGTCTTATTGATTTACACATATGATTATCTTTTTGAAATGAAAAAGGGGGAGAAATAAAATAAAGAAAAATAAAGTAAAACATTCTCATGAGTTTCATGATCTCTTGGCCTGACATTAATTGGTTCTAAATTGCCTTAAAGATGGATATCATGTTCCATATCTCCTTAATTATATTAGCATACATTTTATGAGATCCAAAGACTTATTCATCTTAGGTATGTCACATGTATGAAACTCATCTCATTTCAAATATTTTGCTTACATTTTAAGAATGTTTATCATCTTCAAAATTGGGAAGATTGTTGGATAAATTAAACATTAGCATACCATTTGTTTTGATGATGAAAAACATTTCGTTCTTGTGGATCTAACATGCTATTTGAGTATTTCAGGGTTCAATAAAATGATAAGATCATACTAAGTGGATAGTTGAAGATCAATGTTCTTAAATGTTTAATATTTTCATGATTGTACTCAATGTAAAAGTGTGTACAAGAATATAATGTACAAGTGCTTAGATATAATGTAAATCAAGCGTTACATCTTCCCTATCCACCCAAAACCATATCTTACAGTCACTTGAAGAATTTAGGGTTGATAGGTTCATATGAGTCATCAATAGGACCTCACATACATTGCAAATCCTTGTAAAAAGTTCTTCCCAGTCGACAATGGTGTCGATCGAGATATAGTTGTTGTAATAGGTTTAAACAAGAAAGAAACAGACATATAGACATTAGAACTAGATGAACCCAAAAATCCATATGGTTGACAATATTGTGGACTGAGATTCATCTGGTCAACAATATTTTTGACCGAGATATGTTCTGGAAACTTCGCATTTAACGAACATTTTAGTCGTTGCAACCCAACTTCTTTCTACCTAACGACTAGTTAAGCACTAAGAACACTCTAGACACTCCCTATAACATCCCTAATCACTTTTAAACCATTCCTATAAATAGGAGAGGCCCTAGAAGACCCAAATCACTTGCATACACAATACACAAGCTACACTTGAGAATCCATTATAGAGAGAAAAAAAGTTGAGAATCACTTGCTATCTTCTTCATTGTGCTCCAAAGTTGTGTCCTATAGATACTATCTCCTATCCACCATATAACAACATCTATCTTAATTGTATAGGAGGTCTAAATGCTTGATATAAGGAATCAAGGTGTTGTACTTCATTAATTAAATATTTATTTCTTCCAATCTATTTCTTTTGTATTATACCTTGTTCTCCTTAACTACTCCTAGGGTTGGAGGTTGTTGAAAGGAGGTTGCTTGGAGCTACTTCAAGGAGATGGAGGCTTCTCCAAGGTGTTCTTGAATTTACTTCAAGAAGGCTTCTTCAAAGTAAGTTGAAGCTACTTCCGGGTGAAGGCTACTTCAAGGTGGTGGAGCTACTTCAAGGAAGTGAAGGATGCTCTAGGGTGTGCTTGAGGATATTTCATGAAGGCTACTTAAAAGGAGGTTGGAGTTACTTCTAGGTGAAGGATATCTCAAGGTGGTGGAGATACTTCAAGGTGGTGAAAGTTGCTCCTATAACATACTAGATCTCGGACCCTACCCTAGAAGTTAACATTTTATACTTAGCCAAACAAGGTTGAAGGTTAGATCTAAATAGATGTTTAGTATAACCACAATGAGATAATGCATTTATATATCACCTTAAAGTAACCTAATGTTCTAAAATTAATCTTAGGTTCATAATGGATACATAAAATAGGCCACATAACTCATTTTGGTGGTAATACGAAGATAAGAAACTTAATTGGATGAATAATTTAGATAATGGGTCATTAATGGGCCACATGACATATCTCATAAAAATAAGTCTCAAAAGTGGAAAAAAACTTCCAATTCAAAATTTACATATCAAAATTAGCCTACATGTCAAATTTCATCTAATTTGGAAAACCGTGAAATATTAGGATAAGTTTAGGAGAGAGAAAATGAGTAAAAGGCTTGAATAATGAATAATGTGATTATATAATTTCAAAATATTTAAATAATGTCAAATTCATATTCAACACATAAATACAACTTGTGTATGAAGTTTGGCCCAATTTGGATGTTGTTTGTGCAAGTTATGCAATTTTAGGTACATTCTGCACTTTTCTACAATTTACCCAATTGCGAGGTTTTCTTTACAAATTGCCACATGCATTATAATCCTTATATATTTTCTTACCATTATTGAGTTTTTGAACCATAGGTATCCTAGTTGCACCTTGCTTTGAAGGTGTTTCTTTCCGAGGGCATTTTAGGGATTACTCTCTTTATAAATGAGCTTATCTTTAGAAGCTATCAACCAATGGGGTTATTTCTTTGATTGGAGGTCGGTTGGGATGGCCTATAAGTGTCCATAAACTGAAATTTGATATTCAAGAAGCCTCTATGAGCTGTCCTCTTGCATATCCATGAAATCCCTAGGCTTAGGACACATGGAAAGCTCCATGGACACCTCATGCTTGACTTCTTCCATATCCATAAAGGTTTGCATGTCCATAGGCACCCTTAGCATTGGACACATGGAAAGTAACTTTACACCTCATGCTTAACTCCTTCCTTATTTATAAAGGCATGCATGTCCATAAACACCCTTATACATGACACATGGAAAGTCATATAGACACCTCATACTTGACCTCTTTCTTTATATAGCCATATCTACCCCTTGTCAACTCTCAATTTGAAAACTCTTGTTCTCCTTTATTCCCTCTAGCTTATGGAATCATTCATACTCTATTTTTCCATGAAGGTGCTACCCCAAGGTAAAAGGAGGTGCCTACCTTGGTAAAGAAGGCTCCTAGGATTCCAAATTTCTCTATTAAGGATTTCTTAAGCTCCTCCTTGGTTATTTTGACCAAAACTAGAAAGTATACTCCGTTCCTTCCCTATTTTCATGTGTTTAGTCTTCCTTCCACCTTCCTCCAGGTCAAAAGCATGACCTTCCATGGTGAAACCCCACCTTGAACCCATAAACACCTCATCTCCATGTTCTTTTGTTAGGGTTTTTCACCTCTAAAGTGGAGAAGGTGCTTCTTACTCGAGATAGGAGCTTTTTTGAAGAAACCAGCCTCTCTAAGCTTATTGGACATGTCCACCTTCCCTAGAGGTTCTTTGGAGGCCTTTACTTGACTTGGACTATTTAGACTCTGAATTTGAGGTATGATGTATCCCCTATTCTTCTATGTTGAGCAATTCAACTATGCTTATTCATTCTCTTTGTCCTATGGGCATTAGCCTATACACAATGTCTTTTCTCTTGAAAATCATGGTTCATGTGAACTACCTTATTTGATATTGATCATGTGATCATGGATATTCTTTTGAACTCTTATCTTATGATTTTTTCATGATGGAACTCTAAAAGATGGCATGTGATGTCTTTTCCCCACTTATGAGGTGGATGTATATATTAGTCACTTATGTGGTTACTAGTTTATATATTTTGACTATACTTTCTACATTCCTCTACATTTAACATGTTATGCGATTCAGTAGCACTAGAGTAGTGTAATTGCATTGGTTTTTATGGCAGATGTGTTATTTCCTGCCGAGCAGATGTGATATTTCCTTCTCTTTTGGGATGGAAAGGAACCTCATACCCATGGTAAGATGTGTGATTCTTGGCCCATGTCTTATATATTTGGGAGATTGGAAGTATTTCTTTCTCTATCAGGTTTCAAGTTTATGAGACTTGGCCGCCTTTCTGTTTATATTATTCTAGGTCTATGTTTATCTCTCATGCATGTAGGTTGATGATATGGGGTGTGTGCCCTAATTCTTTACATGTTCTTATGTGGCACAATCTTTATGTTTTATTAATGGCAACTATTCTTTTGCTATCATATGATTCTAATTCCTTTTTCTTGATACCCATTTGGGTGGTCCCTATCCTTTCTATGGGAATCCTTTTATATTTGATGTCCTTTATTCTATATATTGTTCAATTTCCTATTTAGTTTGCACACACCAGCCTTTGATGATGTCATATTTTTTCTCTTCTTGTCGGGGTATGCTTCCAACCCTAGGTGGAGGACAATGAGGACATTGCATGATGATGTGGATATAGCTTAAGAAGTTAAATCTTGGAGACAAAGTTGTTATGGTTTAGATTTCCCTCTACTCAGATCCTTATGTTGTATCATACATGTAAACCCTTACAGGATATTATGATGTACTTTTGTAATAACCTTGTTATAAATTGAATATAGTCAACATTTTTATTCCGCTGCTACACTTTGGTCTTTTGCATACCATTATAAAAAATTTGCAAAATTTATACCTATTCCAACATACCTTTGAGTGTGTTTGGAATGGATGTTTTATTCTTCAAATTAATTTTTAGTAAGGGGATGATCTCACCTCCTTACAGCATGGTATCAGATCCTATGGTAGTTGGAATCTAACTATTTTAATTTTGTCTCCCTAGTTAGAATACTTGACTTACCTTTAAGTGACATGTTTGCCCTAGAGTTGATGAATAGATGATGAACGGTTGATTTAGGATGAACAGATCCTTAAAATACTTACAACTAAAAGATGCATAAGTAACCATAGTAACTTGACGTTGTTTGTCATGGCCTTTACGAAGCTACTAGGACATGAAGTTTAAAGCAAAGGTGTCTATAATGGATCAGGGTTTGGGGGTTGGCAAGATTTTCCTCTGCACCACTAGCTTGGTTTACGAGGACTCCCAAATCCATATGATACCGGCCTAGCCTGAGCTGATATGAATTGTCTGAAATAGCATGCTTTGGTAATAGTAGTCTTAGACATCTATATGATTTATCTTTAGGGACCCTAATCTATTGAACTAGTCTCCTAGGTGTAAAGACTTGTTTGAGGATGCACAAGAGCAAGTTAACCCAAGGTTCATAGTTAATCTTTACAAGTTATGTTTCTTTTTTTTCATGATGCTAATCTAATTTGGACAACCTTCAAATATTAAGATAAGTTTAGGAGAGAGAAAATGAGTAAAAGGAACAAGTAATGAATAATGTGATTATATAACTTCAAAAAAATGAAATAATGGAAAATTCATATTCAACACATCGAAGATAACTTGTGGATGAAGTTTGGTCCAATTTGGATGTTGTTTGTGCAAGTTATGCAATTTTAGGTACATTATGCACTTTTCTACAATTTACCCAATTGGGAGGTTTTCTTTACAAATTGTCACATGCATTATAATACTTATATATTCCCTTACCATTGTTGAGTTTTTGAACCATAGGTATCCTAGTTGCACCTTGGTTTGAAGGTGTTTCTTTCCAAGGGCATTTTAGGGATTACTCTCATTATAAATTAGCCTATCTTTAGAAGTTATCAACCATGGGGTTATTTATTTAATTGAAGGTCGGTTGGGATGGACTATAAGTGTCCATAAACTGAAATTTTATATTCAAGAAGCCTCTATGAGCTATCCTCTTGCATGGCCATGAAATCCCTAGGCTAAGGACACATGGAAAGCTCCATGGACACCTCATGCTTGACTTCTTCCTTATCCATATAGGTTTGCATGTCCATGGGAACCCTTAGCATTGGACACATGGAAAGTAACTTGACACCTCATTCTTGACTACTTCCTTATCCATAAAGGCTTGCATGTCCATGGACACCCTTATACTTGACACATGGAAAGTCTCATAGACACCTCATACTTGACCCCGTTCTTTATATAGCCATATCTATCCCTTCCCAACTACAAATTAGAAACTCCTTCTATCCTTTATTCCCTCTAGCTTAGAGCATCATTCCTAGTTTCTTTTTCCACAAAGTTGTTGTCCCAAGGTAAAAGGAGGTGCCTACCTTGGTAAATAAGGCTCCTAGGGTTCCAAATTTCTCTATTCAGGATTCCTTAAGCTCCACCTTGGTGATAGTGACCAAACCTAGTCAGTATCCTCCTTTCCTTCCCTATTTTCATGTTTTTAGTCTTCCTTCCACCTTCCTATAGGTCAAAACCATGGCCTTCCATGGTGAAACCCCACCTAGAGCCCATAAACACCTCATCTTCATGTTCTTTTGTTAGGGTTTTTCACCTCTAAAGTGGAGAAGGTGCTTCTTGCTCTAGATAGGAGCTTTGTTGGAGAAACCAGCCACTCTAAGCTTGGGAACCTTACTTATTGGACATGTATACCTTCCCTAGAGGTTCTTTGGATGCCTAGGCTTGACATGGACTATTTAGACTCTAAAGTTGAGGTATGATGTATCCCATATTCTTCTATGTTGAGCAATTCACCTATGCTTATTCATTCTCTTTGTCCTATGGACATTAGCCTATACACAATGTCTTTTATTTTAAAAATAATGGTTCATGTGAACTACCTTATTTGATATTGATCATGTGATCATGTATATTCTTTTGAACTCTTATCTTATGCTTCATTCATGATGGAACTCTAAAGATGACATGTGATGTCTTTTTCCCACTTATGAGGTGGATGTATATATTGTTCACTTATGTGGTGACTAGTTTAAATATTTTGACTATACTTTCTACTTGCCTCTACAATTAACATACTATGTGATTCAGTAGCACTAGATTAGTGTAATTGCATTGGTTTTTATGGCAGATGTGTTATTTTCTGCCGAGCAGATGTGATATTTTCTATTATTTTGGAATGAAAAGGAACCTCATACCCAGGGCAAGATGTGTGATTCTTGGCCCATGTTTTATATATTTGGGAGATTGAAAGTATTCATGTATCTATCAGGTTTCAAGTTCATGAGACTTGGCCGCCTTTGTGTTTATATTGTTCTAGTGCTATGTTTATCTCACATGCATGCGAGTTGATGATATGGGGTGTGCGCCCTAATTCTTTACATGTGCTTGTGTGGCACAATATTTATGTTTTATTAATGTCAACTGTTCTTTTGTTATCATATGATTTCAATTCATTTTCTCTTGATACCCATTCGGTTGTCCTTATCCTTTATATGGGAAACCTTTTATATTTGACGTCCTTTATTCCATATATTGCTCAATTTCCTATTTAGTCTACACATACCAGCCTTTGTTGATGTCATCTATTTTCTCTTCTTGCTGGGGTATGCTTCTAACCCTTGGTGGAGGACAATGAGGACATGGAATGATGATGCAGATATATCTTTAGAAGTTAAAGCTTGGAGACAAAGTTGTTATGGTTTAGATTTCCCTCTACTTAGATCCTTATGTTGTATCATACATGAAAACTCTTAAAGGATATTATGATGTACGTTTGTAATAACCTTGTTATAAATTGAATATAGTCAACATTTTTATTTTGATGCTACACTTTGGTCTTTTGCATTCCATTATAATAACTTTGCAAAAAATTTACCTATTACAACATACCTTTGTGTGTGTTTGGAATGGATATTTTATTCATCAAAATTTTAGTAAGGGGGTGATCCTGCCTCTTTACAACATGGTATCAGAGCCTATGGTAGTTGGAATCTAACTATTTCAATTTTGTCTCCCTAGTTAGAATACTTGCCTTACCTTTAAGTGACATATTTTCCCTAGAGTTGATCAATAGATGATGAATGGTTGATTTAGGATCCTATAATTTCACATTAGAATAACGATGAATAGATCCCTAAAATACTTACAACTAAAAGATGCATAAGTAACCATAGTAACTTGAGGTTGTTTATCATGGCCTTTACGAAGCTACTAGGACATGAAGTTGAAAGCAAAGGTGTCTAGAAAGGATTAGGGTTCAGGGGCTGGCAAGATTTTCCTCCACACCACTAGCTTGGTTTACGAGGACTCCTGAATCCATATGATATCGGCCTGGCCTGAGCTGATATGAATTGTGCAAAATAGCATGCTTTGGCAATAGTAGCCTCAGACATCTATATGATTTATCTTTTGGGAACCTAATATGTGGAACTAGTCTCCCAGGTGTAAAGACTTTTTTGAGGATGGACAAGAGCAAGTTAACACATAGTTCATAATTAGTCTTTAAAAGTTATGTTTTTTTTGCATGATGCTTATGTAGTTGGATGTAAGGAAGTGTAGTTGAACCGTTTGTACCTAAAGAATAGTTTTGACTTAATTATATGAACCCTTTAAGGGGTGGTGACTAAGTTGTTTTCTTATATGTGGATGTTTAGATTTTGAGGATGAAATCCCTTTAAGGGGTGGTGTGTTGTAACATACTAGATCTTGGACCCTACCCTAGAAGTTGACATTTTGGACTTAGCAAAACAAGGTTGAAGGTTAGACCTAAATAGATGTTTAATATAACCCCAATGAGCTAATTCATGTATAGATCACCTTAATGTAACCTAATGTTCTAACATTAATCTTAGGTTTATAATGGATACATAAAATATGCCACATAACTCATTTTGGTGGTAATTTGAAGATAAGAAACTTAAATGGATGAATAATTCAGATAATGGGCCACTAATGTGCCATATGACATATCTCATAAAAAGAAGTCTTAAAAGTGGAAACAAAGTTCAAATTCTAAATATACATATCAAAATTAGCCTACATGTCAAATTTCACCTAATTTGGACAACCTTGAAATATTAGGAAAAGTTTAGGAGAGAGAAAATGAGTAAAAGGCATAAGTAATGAATATTGTGATTATATAACTTAAAAATATGGAAATAATGGCAAATTCATATTCAACACATCAAAGATAACTTGTGGATGAAGTTTGGTCCAATTGGATGTTGTTTGTGCAAGTTATGCAATTTTAGGTACATTCTGGACTTTTCTACAATTTACCCAATTGGGAGGTTTTCTTTGCAAATTGGCACATTAATTATAATCCTTATATACTCCCTTACATTCTTGAGTTTTCTAACCATAGGGCACCTAGTTACACCTTGGTTTGAATGAGTTTCTTTCCAAGGGCATTTTACGGATTACTCTCTTTATAAATGAGCTTATCTTTAGAAGCTATCAACTAATGGGGTTATTTATTTGATTGGAGGTCGGTTGGGATGGCCTATAAGTGTCCATAAACTGACATTTGATATTCAAGAAGCCTCTATGAGCAGTCCTCTTGCATGGCCATGAAATTCCTAGGCTAAGGACACATGGAAAACTCCATGGGCACCTCATGTTTGACTTCTTCCTTATTCATAAAGGTCTGCTTGTTCATAGGCACCCTTAGCATTGGATACATGTAAATTAACTTGACACATCATGCTTGACTTCTTCCTTATTCATAAAGGCATGCATGTCCATGGACACCCTTATACATGACACATGGAAAGTCTCATAGACACCTCATACTTGACCTCTTTCTTTATTTAGCCATATCTACCCCTTCCCAACTCCCAATTTGAAAACTCTTGCTCTCCTTTTTTCCCTCTAGCTTAGAGCATCATTCATACTCTGTTTTTCCACAAAGGTTCTGTCCCAAGGTAAAAGGAGGTGCCTACTTAGTAAAGAAGGCTCCTAGGGTTCCAAATTTCTCTATTTAGGATTTCTTAATCTCCTCCTTCGTGATTTTGACCAAAATTAGTAAGTATCCTCCTTTCCTTTCCTATTTTCTTGTTGTTAGTCTTCCTTCCACCTTCCTCCATGTTAGAACCATGTCCTTCCATGGTGAAACCCCACCTAAAACCCACAAACACCTCATCTCCATGTTCTTTTGTTAGGGTTTTTCACCTCTAAAGTGGAGAAGGTGCTTCTTACTCGGGATATGAGCTTTGTTGGAGAAACCAGCCTCTCTAATCTTGCAAACTTTACTTATTGGACCGGTCTACCTTCCATAGAGGTTCTTTGGAGGCCTAGACTTGACTTGGACTATTTAGACTCTGAAGTTGAGGTATGATGTATCCCCTATTCTTCTATGTTGAGAAATTCACCTATGATTATTCATTCTCTTTGTCCTATGGAAATTATCCTATACACATTGTCTTTTCTTTTAAAAATCACGGTTCATGTGAACAACCTTATTTTATATTGATCATGTGATCATGTATATTCTTTTGAACTCTTATCTTATGCTTTTTTCATGATGGAACTCTAAAAGATGTCATGTGATGTCTTTTTCCCACTTATGAGGTGGATGTATATGTTGGTCACCTATGTGGTGACTAGTTTATATATTCTGACTATACTTTCTACTTGCCTGTACATTTAGCATGCTATGTGATTTAGTAGCACTAGAGTGGTATAATTGCATTTGTTTTTATGGAAGATGTGTTATCTCCTATCAAGCAGATGTGATATTTCCTGTTATTTTGGGATGGAAAGGAACCTCATACTCACGACAAGATGTGTGATTCTTGGCCCATGTATTATATATTTGGGAGATTGGAAGTATTCCTTTCTCTATCAGGTTTCAAGTTTATGAGACTTGGCCTCCTTTGTGTTTATATTATTCTAGGGCTATGTTTATCTCACATGCATGTAGGTTGATGATATGAGGAGTGTGCCCTAATTATTTACATGTGCTTGTGTGGCACAATCTTTATGTTTTATTAATGGCAAGTATTCTATTTTTATCATATTATTTCAATTCCTTTTCTCTTGACACCCATTTGGGTGGACCTTATCCTTTCTATGGGAAGCCTTTTATATTTGATTTCCTTTAGTCCATATATTGCTCAATTTCCTATTTAGTATGCACATACCAACCTTTGTTGATGTCATCTATTTTCTCTTCTTGCTGGGGTATGCTTCCAACACTAGGTGAAGGACAATGAGGACATAGCTTGATGATGTGGATATAGCTTAAGAAGTTAATTTTTAGAGACAAAGCTATTATGGTTTAGATTTCCCTCTACTCAGATCCTTATGTTGTATCATACATGTAAACCCTTACAGGATATTATGATGTACTTTTGTAATAACCTTGTTATAAATTGAATATAGTCAACATTTTTATTCTACTACTACACTTTGGTCTTTTGCATACCATTATAATAAATTTGGAAAATGTATACCTATTCCAACATACCTTGGAGTGTGTTTGGAATGGATGTTTTATTCTTCAAATTTTTAGTAAGGGGGTGATCCTGCCTCCTTACAACTCCAAGTTTGCTTCAGGTTACTTCAAAGAGGTTTCTTCGAGGTGGTTGAGGCTACTTCAAGTGGAAGGTGATTGTATTTTGTTGTAACATCCTTGTGAGGTAAATAAAATAAATCATTTTCAAAATCCCAATTGGAAATAATTGGATAGTGGAATGACAACCTTTGATTCAAAGGTTGGTACCACTCTAAATTGAAGTGTATTCCATGTTTCCTCCTCCTTATTTGTTTTAAGTTTTCAATTAAATTTAAAGTTACAAAAAGCTATATTCAACCCCCTCTAGATATTTCAATTGATATCAGAGCATGTATTCAAGGAGCCTTAACTGATCTAGAATGGGGGACAGTGTACTTCACAACCTCAACCTTGAAGAAACTTATGTGAGTCGGCCACTACCTTTTGATGGAAGAAAGTATACCTATTGGATAAGAAGGATGCAATTTTACTTCTAAGGGATCAGCCTGGACATTTTGAGGATGTAGTCCTTTCCCTATGAGCTTCCTATAACGGAGTTTGCAACATGGAATCTCGAAATAATAAAGCAATTTCAATTGAATGCAACAGTGGTAAGAATTTTATATTGTTCTATTTCCATTGGTGAGTTTAATATAATATCCACATTTGAAACTACTTATGAAATATGGCATAAACTTTCAATTAAACATGAAGGTACAACTCAAGTTAAGAATACCAAGATTAACATGCTTAACCAAAAGTTTGAACAATTCTATATGCAACCTAATGAGTCTATTAGTGAAATGTATGCAAGGTTTTCTTCTATTGTTAACAACTTTAATACCTTGGGTAAGTATACAAATGTGGAAAGTCAAGTTTCTAAGATTCTTAGATCCTTACCTCCAAAGTACAAGCCAAAGTGACATCCAATGAAAAAGCCAATGACCTTACCA
Source organism: Alisma plantago-aquatica (assembly GCA_963693085.1). NCBI lineage: Eukaryota > Viridiplantae > Streptophyta > Magnoliopsida > Alismatales > Alismataceae > Alisma > Alisma plantago-aquatica. Next base: position 539,768,165 of record OY856414.1, on the reverse strand, counting down.
CATTGAAGATGGATCAACTCATTGACAATCTAATAACTCATGAAGTTACTCTTGAAGAAGAACAAAGATTGGAGTTTGAGCTTCAAAAAGGAAGAAAGAAGGACACAGCATTTAAAGAATCAACTAAAGCACAAGCCATCACTCATGAAAGTTATGAGACAAGTGGGGAGGACAATGAAGAGGAAACACTCATTGTAAATGGTAAGCAATATAGAATATTTAAATCTAACAAAAATTCTAGTGTTTCTTCCTCTTCTTCCCTTAGGTGCTTTGAATGCGTCGGGAAGGAACATCTAAAATATGAGTGTCCTAAAGTCAAGAAGGAAAGGAAATCCTCTCTCAGGAAGAAAGAAAAATCATGTAAGGCAGCTTGGGATGACTCAAGCAATGATAGTGAGAGTGGACAAGAAGTAGAATGTCTCATGACTAAAGAAGACAAGGTGAGTTGTTTCATTGCAACAACCAATGACGAAGAAAATGAGGTAAGCCTTCTTGATTTATCGAAAGAAGATCTAGTCACATATATTGAAGAACTACATGATAAATATGTTGATTGTAAAATGAAATTGAAGAAGCTTATTAAAACTTATGACGGTTTGTATGCAGAAGTGAATGATCTTAATCTTGAAAATGAAAGCCTTATGTCGAAAAAACATACCTTGAAATCATCTATTAATGATTACCATATCAAGTTGCTTGCTCTAGAAACCAAAAATAATCTTCTTTCTCAAGAAAAGGTTGAATTGCTTGCTAAGATGAATAACTATCACACTCAACCTATTATGTGCTCTCATTCAAATTATGATATCATTATTAGAGAAAGAGATTCCTTGCTTTCAAGTTTAAATCAAGAAAAATTAAATATTGCAAAGAAAATTGATGAAATTACCAAAGTTGATAGTCTAAAGAACAATATCTTCTTGATAAAATATTGGAAAACTCTTTTGGACAAATTGGAAGAAGAGGTTTAGGCTATGTACCTAAAGACAAATTTGTTCAAAAGCCTAGAACAAGAAAAACACAAAAACCCAGATCAAAAATCATGTATGTGCCCAAAGAAAATCTAGCACATAACCAAAATGCTAAGAAGAGAAACGAAATTTATTTTATTAGTTGTCATTATTGTCAACATCTTGGACACTATTCATTCTCTTATCCATACAAGAAAAAGAAAGATGTTGACTTGGTCTGGGTTCTAAAACCCCAACTTAAAATGATTGGATATATTAGTTGAGATTTGACCTAAGCTTCATTTTTAAATTTATAATGTCCTATCTCAACTAAAATAAGATTTAACTTGTATATTCTTGTATGTTTTGATTGATTTATCCAAAAATAATAGAATTTTTTCTTTACATTAGAAATGACGAATTTATTGAAAATGCACATAACTTCACCTCGATCAAAAAGAGCTCGAACGAGATCTCTTCCAGTCGAAGAAAACTTCTACTGAAGGTAGTTTTGTAAAAGTTGTTTTTACTAGAAAATCTTCCCAGTCGACAAATAGTTCGATCGAGAATTCTTTCGGTGGAAGAAAAGTTTGACCAGAGATAGTTCTACCAGAACCATTTACTAAAACTAAAATCATACAATTCCAATTAACTTTGGTGATTCAAATCTATAATGGAATCTTCATATTATATTGTTCTAAATATTTTAATGATCCTAACAAAAAAGACCACTATGTGGGGACCAAAACTTTCATACTTTGTAGGTTTTGATGGTCTATAGAAATTGCTCTAACAAGCATATGCTGAAAATTAGAAGATTTTCATACACTTGGGGCAAAGGTATAATTATTGGTCACATTTGTAGAAAGTTTCTAAGGTAAAACTATTGACATTGGTGATGTTAGTACAATTTTTAAATGTGTTATTTTTAAAAGAACTACATCATAAGTACTATGACAATGGTTATGATTCATAGGAAAATATCGAAGTTGTTGATAAAGGAAAAATGATTGTAAACCTCTTAAATAATGAATTATTTATGATATAATAGATTACAAGAAAATTCCTTAGAGTATAATTGTTACCTAAATTTTTGTGATAATCTAAAATTTGTATACTAGGAAAGAAAGAGTAAGATTTCTTTTCAAAAATAAAACTTTTCTCACTTGAATTCATTCACATAAATTTAATTGTCTCTATGTGAATTCTATCTTTCACAAAAGATGGTAAAGACAAATTTGATCTTAAGTCACAAAAAGACTTCATCCTAGAATATTCAACATCTCGCAAAACATATAGGATTTTGAAGTCTACATAAATGATGATTATACACCAAAATATTTAATCATATACAAAACTTGATTACTAGACAATTGCTATATGAGCTACCCAAAACAATGAATAAAATTCAGTTCCTAAACCTAAAGGGAAAACATTCATTGGAACTATATGTGCATGCTGAAATAATTTTAAGATATAATGAGAAGAAATATATTTTAATATGACTTATGGATTAATGGATAATACTTCAGGTCATTTAACTCTAGCCACTCATAAAGACATCATACTCTTCAATTGAATGTAACAATTGTTTCCAAAATAGAATCATAAGAGAATATATCCATGTTGCTTAAACCCAAGACTTGAAACATAATTAAATATGTATAAAGCTTATTGATCACTTATGCTAATATAGAGGAAAATTTTATATCTTTATCATAAAGATAAACTTCATTAATTGGAAATCTATAAAATTTCCTCTTGGTCGACAACAAGTTTTATGGAGGGGCGCCCTGGTCGAAGTCATGGTTGACCAAAAATAATCCTGACAAAAATGCTTATTTGTAAATCAAAATGTTCACTTGCACCCAACATTGGTATGTTAAATCTATAATTTTCTCATCATGTTAAATACTTAGATTGAGAGAAATTTCTAAATCAAAATAGTGCAAGAAACAAGATTTCTTAAAGATCATAAAAACTGACTCATAGCCTTACTTGATCAATTGCTTTTAAAGCTGGCTATGATTTGAAATATTTTAACATTTTTTTAGCTCACTTTTGTTATGAGATTAAGGGGAAGGTCACAAAATTCTTGGATATAATGTGCATATATTTCTCTTAATTGGATTCTCTACACCAATATGGGCTTAACATCCCTTCTAATTGGTTAGAGATACATTTATTGATCCCAATGTGATCCCAAAGGAATCTCATATAATTTCAGGGCTAAACACCCCTTGTAAATGGTTAATAAATTAATATAGAAATGCATTTATTGATCCCACCATGAGCCTAAAGGAATCCCATATCATTTCAGGGCTTAACATCCCTTATAAATGGTTGAGATTTTAATATTGTTTTTTAAATTATGGCTAAATTTGACATACTTTTTGAAGTAAATAATTAAGGGGGAGTAATCAATTAAGGGGGAGTCTTATTGATTTACACATATGATTATCTTTTTGTAATGACAAAGGGGGAGAGAAAAATTAACCAAAATAAAGTAAAATATTCTCTTGAGTTTCATGATCTTGGCCTGACATTAATTGGTGCTAAATTGCCTTAAAGATGGATATCATGTTCCATATATCCTTAAGCATATTAGAATACATTTTATGAGATCCAAGGACTTATTCATTCAGGTATGTCATAGGTATGAAACTCATGACATTTCAAATATTTTGCTTACATTTTAGGAATGTTTGTCACCTTCAAAACGGGGGAGATTGTTGGATAAATTGAACATTAACATACCCTTTGTTTTGATGATGACAAACATTTCATTCTTGTGGATCTAAAGTGCTATTTGAGTATTTTAGGTTTTAATAAAATGAGGATATAATACTAAGTGGATAGTGAATATCAATGTTCTTAAATGTTTAATATTTTCATGATTGTACTCAATGTAAAAACTTGTACAGATACATAGTATCATGTAAATCAAGCGTTACATATTCCCTATCAACCCAAAACCATATCTTTTACTCTCATGAAGAGTTTAGGATTGATAGGTTTCATATGAGTCATCAATAGGACCTCACATACATTCCAAATCCTTATAAGAAATCCTTCTCGGTCGACAATATTGTGGACTGAGATATAGTTGTTGTAATAGGTTTAAACAAGAAAGAAACAGACATATATACATTAGAACTAGGTGAACCCAGGAAGTCATCCGTTCAACAATATTGTGGACCGAGATTCTTTTGGTCAACAATATTGTCGGCTGAGAAAAGTTCTGGAAACTTCTCATTTAACGAGCATTTTAGCTATTGCAACACAACTAATTTCTACTTAACATCTAGTTAAGCACTAAGAACACTCTAGACACTCCCTAAAACGTCCCTAATCACTTGTAAACATTCCTATAAATAGGAGAGCCCCTAGGACATCTGAATCTATCACTTGCATGCACAATACAGAAGCTACACTTGAGCATCCATTCTAGAGAGAAACAAAGCTGAGAATCACTTGCTATATTCTTCTTTGTGCTCCAAAGTTGTGCCCTATACCTACTATCTCCTAGAAACCATATAACAATGTCCATCTTAATTGGATAGGAGGTCTAAATGCTTGATATAAGAAATCAAGGCACTGTACTTCATTGGTTAAGTATTTCTTTCTTCCAAATTATTTCTTTTGTATTGTACCTTGTTCTCCTTGACTACTACTAGTGTTGGAGGTTGTTGAAAGGAGGTTTCTTGGAACTACTTCAAGGAGTTGAAGGTTGCTCCAAGGTGTGCTTGAAGTTACTTAAATAAGGCTTCTTCAAAGGATGCTGGAGCTACTTCTAGGTGAAGGCTATTTCAAGGTGGTGGAGGTACTTCAAGGAGGTGAAGGCTTCTCCAAGGTGTTCTTGAGGTAACTTCAAGAAGCCTGATTCAAAGGAGGTTGGATCTACTTCTAGGTGAAGTCTATCTCAAGGTGGTAGAGATACTTCAAGGTGGTGAAGGCTGCTCCAAGGTTGCTTGAGGTTACTTCAAGAAGGCTACTTCAAGGAGGTTGAGGATACTTCAAGGTGAAGGCTACTTCAAGTGGTAGGTGATTGTATTTTGTTGTAACATCCTTGTGAGGTAAATAAAATAAATCACTTTCAAAGTCCCAATTGGAAACAATTGGGTAGTGGAATTACAACCTTTGATTCATAGGTTGGAACCACTCTAAATTGAAGTGTCTTCCCTATTTCCTCCTCCTTGTTTGTTTTAAGTTTTTAACTAAATTTAAAGTTCCAAAAAACTCTATTCAGCCCCCTCTAGATCTTTCAATTGGTATCAAATCTGGTATTCAAGGAGCCTTAACTGATCTTGAATGGGGGACGGTGTGCTTCACAACCTAAACCTTGAAGGAACTTACGTGAGCTGGACACCACCTGATGGAAGCAACTATACTTATTGAAAAAGAAGGATGCAATTTTACTTCCAAGGGATCATCTTGGACCTTTAGAGGATGGTGTTCTTGCCCTATGAGCTTCCTAGAATGGAGTTTACAACATGTAATCTCAAAATGATAAAGTAAGTTCAATTGAATGCAAAAGCAGCAAGCATTTTATATTGTTCTATTTCTGTTGGTGAGTTTAATAGGATATCCTCATGTGAAATGTAACGTCCTATAATTTGAGGCCTTGGATAACATGATCTTAAAAGGAATGATTGGACTACCCATATCACCAAGGTGCACCTCCTTTTCAGGGAGCCCATCACTAAAGAACTCCATAGTTAAGTGTGCTCATTTTGGAGTAGTACTAAGATGGGTGACCATTTAAGAAGTTGATCTTGGCTTACGCATGAGTGAGGATAAAATGTATAGTTAAGGCTAGTGATGGTTTGTGGGGCCACTGGTCATTCTTGAAACTCTACTAGAACCTTGGTAGTGGGCCTGGGCAATATAGTTGGTATCAGAGCACAGATTCATCAACTAATACTTAATAGTTTATAATTTCAAATCATCCTTAAAAATATAAGAGAAAAATTAGTTAAGACATAATGTATCTTCTTGGTTTCTCATATCACATTTCGTCTACTTCTCATCTCTTTGCTAAATAAGAATTGAAAAGAAATTGTTAATCAGAGAAGCAAATATGAAAAGATATAACCTTTTGTGTGGGTCCCTCTAGAGAGGGTAAACATTAGAAGGATACAAGTATGGGTAAGCCCTTTCATAGAGGAAGGACTTGGGTTGGGATAACCCATGAGGGTATGAAAACTTTAGTAGTCTAAGGAATATGGAAACTCTAAGAGGTAGAGTATAGTCCCTACCCTAACCCTAAGCCTTAATCTTAAATAATGAACATGGCGTGGTGATATGGAACACCACCCATATGAAACTTGAAATTAGGAACAAGAAAGATAGATGGATGGGTTTAGGTGACCCAGTCTCCCATGCTTGTGGGCATGAGTAGCATGACCTTTATGTAAGAGGTCTTAAATAATATAAGAACCCAATAATTATATATATATGGAGATGCAAATCTGAATATAACTTGCTCAAACCCATCATGATGTCTCTAGAAGTTTGGTGATGATGGCCAATCCCCTAGAGGGGAAGGTGGCCCAAGTTCACTGAATGGACGGAACCCACGAGGGGGTACCCAAGAGATTGAGAAAACATGGGTTATGAAATTATAATGATAAAAAATGATGCATAATGATGAAAAAAAATAAAATATGAAACCTTTAGTGTTAGTGTGCCAACATGGGGTGGGTCAACCCAAGAGAGGAAAATATGACCTATGAGGGAGGAAAAACCCTAGATCTTGGGGTCAGGTTGTATATAGAGAGCCTAACTCCCCCCTAAGAGCCAAGAAGGTGCCCTAGGATAGGACATTCCCTCAAAAGGGATGTTGAATAAAAGATTTAATTATTGAGGTAACCTAAATTATCACCTAGATGGGTGAAGAGTTGAAGATATAAAGATGAAAGCACTTACATTCTTTGAACCCAAGTATGCCATCTCTGAGTAACACAATTGGTCAAGACTAGGATTGGGAAGACCAATATGGCACCAAGCCCTGGAGGGAAGGTGGTCTGAGTTATAGTGTGGACGAACAAGCCCGGGAGGGAAGGTCATGAAATGGTAAACCTAGGATTGGGAAGACCAAAAAGGCACCAAGCCCAGGAAGGGAAGGTGGCCCAAGTCCACAGTGTAGAAGTTTAGGATCAAGCCCCTTGAGGGGAAGATCACAGAAGGTCAAGCCCAGGAGGGAAGACTGACATGGAACCATGCCCTGGAGGGAAGGTGGTACGAGTCCAATGCTGGGACTATACTGCATAATGTGTACTCAAAAGAGAGAGATGAAGGCAATCTGGGTTAAAGAATTTTTTTTTGGAATAGGTAAAAAATGTATTGCCAAAAACTTGCTAAGCTTTACAAGGCATCCATGTTGACATGTCTAAACAGACTATACAAAATCCTGTTGTATGGACACAAACTAGAAAAACAAAAGTATGGGGAACTAACTACAAAAACCCCAACATTTCCTAGCATGGCTGCCCATCTGCCCCATGAGCTGCGTATTGGTGGAGCAAACAGATCTGAAACTTCTGCTAATATCATCCAACAAGGCAAAGAAATCCTTGTTTTGCCCACCATGCTTCCTTGCATTTCTTTCCTTCCAAAGACCGAATATAAGGCTGCCAAGAACTGTACCAAACAGTGACAGGAACCAAGGATCACTGGATCTGTGGCAGCCCCAATTCAGAATGTCGTTCATATCTAGGGGCAGATCAGCACCCCATCCATTTCTGATGCACGCAATTCTCCAAATAGGTGTTGTATAGCTGAATTTGAAGAATAGATGACCAACACTTTCCTCCTCTCTAGAACAGAAGGCGCAGCTGTTGTCCACTAGCAGTCCCCATTTCAGAAGTTTGTCGTTGGTCGGTATACAGTTCTTGATTACTCTATAAGTAATGGTGCTCCATTTCGGGTAATAGAATTTACCCCAAACGATCCTCCACCAATTGACTTCCGTAATAGGATTCAGGTTGATCGAAGTTGTTGGGTCTTTCAAGACACCAACACCTTGACTATCAACTTGAAATCTATCCCCAATGTTGCCATAGGTTATGCACATGCCCCTCCAAACACGAGAAGGGTTGCTGCTAGCTTCAAGCACAATATGATTCTTATACCTTGACCGCATCCAAATTGACCAAGTAGTGTTAGGTTCTGTGATAAACCTCTGAACTCTTTTGCGTCTTCTTTCCTCCATGATATCCTCAGGATCAATGAGCTGTAACCCACCTTCCTTGAACGGCTTAGAAACATCCTTCCAAGCAATACTGTGGGCATTACCTCCCCATAAGAAAGAAGAGGTAATGGATCTCATTTTATCAAGACATTGGCTGGGAATCTCGCTAAGGCAAGCCCAGAACTTGATGGTACTTTGCAACACCGATCTGATTAGAACAAGCCGCCTAGCTAGGGATATGTGTAGCCCACTCCAAGTGTTTACCTTTTCTCTGAATTTCTCGATGCACATACCAAAGTCTTTACTGTGTCCTTTACCTTTGGTTAAAGGAATACCCAAGTATCTTGTGGGCAACCTCCCAATCTTGACACCGAAAGCCTCCTTCAATCTACCTCTTCTGTGATCACATGACTTTGAGTTATATATTCTTGATTTGATTTCACTGATATATAGACCTGTAAGCTTGCCAAACTGGATGAGGACCTTCTTGTACTCATGAAGTCTATTAGCATGGCCAGTGGAGAAAATGAGAACGTCGTCAGCGAATATGAGATGAGACATCACCTCGACATTCTTAACTTTGAAAACCTTAATTTTCTTAAGTGTCTCGGCCTTCTGAATAGCATAAGATAACCCTTCCATGACCAGAGAGAAAATCAGTGGTGACATGGGATCACCTTGGCGGATTCCATTAGAGGCAGTGAAAAGTCCGGCTGGAGCTCTGTTGATCAAGATGGAGAAAGAGGTGGTCTGCACGCATTGTTGGACAAGCTTGATCCATTCCTCTTCAAACCCCATACTAGTCATGATCTTCCAAATAGATTCCCATCTGATGAAATCATACGCTTTCGTAATGTCCAGCTTGATACAAGACTTGGCTGTAGCTTTGTTGATACCAAAATCATTCAGGAATTCAGTTGCGAGAAGTGCACAATCCGCAATGTAAAGAATTATATAAGAGAATATTGTGCTTAAAAGGTGTGACATCTCAAATAAACCCTTGGGAAGGGTGGAGTCCTAATGCAATCCTGGGGTTAAGTAGGGTGTATTAGAGGTACATAGGACCGATGGGTTGAGAGTTGATATGCCCTGAATGCACATGACCAAGTGGTCGGGAGGTAACTGTTAGATTTACCCAAGGCCCATGTCTCAGGAGGTTGGCCACCTTCCTTATGTTCATGTGGCCTAAAGGGGTGAATGTGAAAGACACTCCCTTGATGCATAAGGATGAGATCACTCCAAAGGTACCTATAACCCTAGAGACCTCAAGGAAATGGCTAAGGCTCAAAATACATGAGGTGTAAATATAAAAGATATAAGGAAGTCATGAAAATTTGAGAGAAGTTGTGCCCTAACTTAAGAGTGAGAAAAGGGATGCTTGACTTCATGGAATATGAGAATACTACAAATTTAGGAACAAGTATGTTTAGAATCATATCGAGTATGATTCAACATAAAATGTGAATTGAAAGGTAATGTGTGGGTGTACCATCTCTTCTCTTGGAGTGGAATGAACGTTGTGTTTGGACTGCAGTTCAATGCTTATTTCATTTCATTATGAGAGAGAGAGATCGGGAGGACACACATTATGCTTATAAATTGATATAAAGAGGATGAATATTCTACATTGAATGTTTGATGACATGAACTAGGGTTTGAGGAGTCACCTCACCCTTAAGTGAGAATAATGAGTAATAGGTTGGAGACCTAGGTGAAGAGAGAAATCACCAAGTGACATTGATATCACAAAATAGGAATGAAATCATTAAGACATTATGAGGTGTGAATACTAAAGATGTGCTATACTTGAATTTAGATTCAGGTTCCAATCTTAGTTATAACATGAGAATTGGTATAATAAGGAAATTTGATTAAGCCATCTAAGTAGGGTGCTAACCCTAAGTTTTGAAGATAATGTGAGTCATCATTCACCTAGGTTTAGTAGGCTTGAATTTCGGGGACAAATTTCCTTTTATGGATGGGTTAATGTTACATCCTTGAAATTCATAGATTTTAAGCCTAAATGAAGTTAGGGTTAAAATAACAATGAAGAGAATTGAGGAATATTGGTTGATAATTCCAAACCCTAGAATTAGATAAAACGTTTAATTTAAGGAAATAATGTGCTTTGAGCATATGTGTTCATATGAGGCTAATGTAAGATGCAATGGTTACTAAAGACTAAAGTTTGGTAATTAGGAATGTGACTAAGCTCATGGAACCTTTGGAAGGCCAAGAGATGATTCATGGGCCTTAGGAACACTGTTCATCCCAATTGGTTAATCAGAGTTTACATATGGGTCCTTGGGATATGTTTTTGATATTGAGGATATTTTTTATCATAATAGGTATCCAAAGTATTTTTGGTCGATACATAATGATAATATAAGTTAAATGGAGAATTTCTAGAAAGTTCCAAGATAATATGTGGCATGGATAATTAGTTAAAGAATTATTCACTTTATGCTTAGAGACTAAGTTTTTAGGAGAAAACCAACGTTACAAGATCCTATTTTTAGCCTAAGTCTACACAATTCTTATCTAGAGAATATCCCAAAGTTTGGGATTAAATAGAGTTGTGACGTTGCCCATGCAAATACTACAAGGATTAAGGTTTTTTTTAAGAAAAGAAAAGTTTTGGGAAACCCTTGACCAGGGAGTCCAGCCAGACCTGAACCTTGCATCTGGGTAGTAGTATGTCCTCTTCACCCAAAATCCATCCCACTATACTCTACAGAACCCCGACCCTTCCCCTTTGACCTCCCCATATGCTGATTCTTGGTGCCAACCAACCTCTCCTTCACCATCTACAATTCATATCGAATCACCAGATCCCAAATAAGATGGGACTCTTTGACCTACAGTACCTGATCGACCAAAGCTCTTCCTCTCATCCTCTTTTTCTTCCACAGAAAAGATTTTGAGATCACCAGGACCTTCTCCTATACAACCAAGGACCTATAAATCTATAGCACATTAACTAAAATCTAATAGAGATCTGGATTCCCCATCGACATCTAGGTGATGCCATCCCTGGACTCCACCGCCTACCTGAATGATCTTCTAGTGCTCGCCGGGTTCACCTCAAGGACTAAGACCATGAAAACCTTTCAAAGATTCCCATTCGTCTCCAAAACCTCCCAGTAGGCTTTTTGTGCCCTCAATTTTGAGAGAGAACAAGGTACTTCATTATCCCTCTATTCTCCGGGCTTGCAACCCCAAGATCTATTCTTGTGCTTCTATTAGTCTCAATAGGAAATTTCTCTACAAAATGATTCATTTAAAGCTAAAGAACTCAGTTGGTTGCTAGCTTTGTTTCTGTTGATCCTAAATCCTACCCTTGACCTCCGCTCCATGAATTTGCCATGGCGGAAGTAGATTGCATCTATTTTTGACCATGACGGATCCTCTTCTAGAGGTCTTTGAGTCTAGGATGCTCTAAGGAACTGGTTTCTGATTCTGGTGATGTTGCTTGGTGTGTTTTTTTGGAAATCATCATAACAGGAGGGATCTCTAGACTCATTTCCATGGACTGGGTATGTAATACCTTCCTCTTTCCAGGGAACAATAGACGAACATGGGATGCCCTTTAGTTTACTTCTTTACCTCGAGTTCAATACAATTAGAGGAAGAATATAACAGTCCATTCAGCCCCTAATGCAACTTAGCTCGCGTGGACTCTGAGACAACATGGAATTACACCATTGGACAAGGCAGCCTCCGTGTCTATTCACAACTAAGGCATTTATGCTGACTTGGCAGTTCTCGATTGGTCATTTTATGTTTATCTTGCACAAATAGTAGTAATTACTAGGATTATCGCATGAAGACATTATACATGAAAGTTTCTCAAAAAAACATGTAGAATCTGAAAAAAATAGTTTCGTGGACTAATTATGCTTCTTGTTCTAAAAGTATTTGCAATACATGTTTTGATGTGATTAATAGAAAGGAAAACCTAGATTCCCATAAATTGATTCCTAAATTGAGTAGATTTGTTATTGATGAGTTAATACCTGATCTTGTTATGTATAATGAAGAAATTCTTGATAATGATGAATAATTGACAATTCTATATTAATAATCTTTTACAAGTAGATTTAGGGTTTTGAAACCAAGGTGAACATCTTTCTATGATCTTAATGCTAGTAATATGATATAGGTATAATGGGTAATCTAATATGCTTAAGATGATGAATAGGGTTTCACCTAATATGCATAACTAAAGGTTGTAATCTTAGACACCATGATATGATGTAATTAGGGTTTATGACCCTAATCCCTAGTACAAACATGAGACAACCCTAAACCCTAGTTTAGGAGTGAATCTAGATCTAATTAATATAATGTGAATACATGGAGACACATAAGTAGTATGTATATTTCATATTGAATACTTTGTTGCTTGGATGTTGGGATGCACTCTTAAAGTATATGGGATTTCTGCATAGTTTTTGCAATGGCATAAGGTACATGGTTACGATTATGAATACATGTATTGATTTATGAGTTTGACAAGGTTTCTTATTGAGATTCAATGAATGATAAATGCTTGCTTGTTTATTTACTTCTTGCAAATTATGAAGTCCCTATGAGTATAACACAAGGTTAATAATAACATTTTTGAACCCTAGGTTAGACTAATTTTAATGGTATTGCACATGAGCGCGGGAGGGAAAGTGATTACACCTGAGGTAGTAGACAAAATTTGGGTTAGAATATGAAAGAAAATTTATGTTCTTATATGCAAGTAAAGGATGTTTGATTATATGTATACTTGTCATTATTGGATGAACCCACGTACCAGTATAGAAATATACTGACTGCGTATTTGTTTGTCAGCATTTTAGGTACCAGGTATACTTTATTCGTAGACAAGGGGTTATAGAATAAAGATGTTGAAGACACTAAAGATATCCATGAAGGTTTGAGACTTAGTGGTATATCATCATACATGTATAAGTTAATTCTTTTTCAAATTCATGTAACTCCTAAGAGGACCTTTTTATGCAAACATGTAAATATTTTTTCATTAATGGAAATTGTTTACTATTCTGTATTATTTCTTGAATTTGATCCTAGAATTTATGAGTAATGATTCATGACTTTAAGGTCTTTTGGACACTCAAAAGTGTGGGTCATTACATGAAACTACTTATGAAATATGGCATAAACTTTAAGCTACACATGAAGGTAAAGCTCAAGTTAAGAATTCCAATATAAACATGCTTAAACAAAAGTTTGAACAATTCCATATGTAACCTAATGAGTCTATTAGTGAAATGTATGCAAGGTTTTTTTTATATTGTTAACATCTTGAATGCCTTGGGTAAGTATATAAGTGAGGAAGATAAAATTTCCAAGATTCTTAGATCCTTTCCTCCAAAATACAAACCAAGGGTTACGGCCATTGAAGAAGACAATGACCTTAGCACATTGAAGATGGAGCAACTCATCGACAATCTAGAAACTCATGAAGTTACCCTTAAAGAAGAACAAAGATTGGATTTTGAGCTTCAAAAAGGAAGAAATAAGGATATAGCATTTAAAGCGTCAACTAAAGTACAAGTCATCACTCAAGAATGTGATGAGAAAAATGGGGAGGACAATGAAGAGGATGTACTCATTATAAATGGTAAGCAATATAGAAGATTTAAATCTAACAACACTTCTAGTGTTTCTTCCTCTTCTTCCATTAGGTGCTTTGAATCCAGCAAGAAGGGACATTTAAAAAATGAGTGTCGTAAAGTCAAGAAGGGAAAAAAATCCTCTCTCAAGAAGAAAGAAAAAGCCTATAAAGTAGCTTGGGATGAGTCAAGCGATGATAATGAGAGTGGAGAAGAAGAAGTAGAATGTCTCATGACTAAAGAAGACAAGGTGAGTTGTTTCAATGCAACAACCAATAATGAAGAAAATGAGGTTAGTCTTTGTGATTTATCTAAAGAAGAGTTGATCACTAGTATTGAAGAACTTCATGATAAATATGTGGACTGTAAAAGGAAATTGAAGAAGCTTATGAAAACTTATGATGCACTGAAATTACATCTGAGCATGGAGGAGATTGATAAAATGCACTCCAGTGCTATCCTACGGACAACAAACCCCCACTCATTGACTAGAATCCAATAAGAGCAAGAGCCAGTGCCAGAAACAACACAAGCTTGACTATAAAAGAGGAAGAAGTTAGAAACAAGGTCCCATAAAGTCATGCTAGAAGCAATAGAACCAGATCCTCAACTTCAAGCAGTCTGTGAAGAAGATGAATAACAATTATGCACAACGATGAAGGAATATACACTACTCCACCCTCCCCTTCTATCACAAGTAGAATACTAGAAGCACCACACACTGAGATGGACGATAGGCCGAGTGCCCCTACAGACACACAAGAACATACTCGAGAGGCTAAGAAAGGACCAAGCCATGGTCCTGAGGCATCCAAGTAGTCATCCCCAACCCCTCCAACAGCTAATATAGCGCATGTGATACCAGGGTAGTATGAAGTGCCAAGTTATGAACGAGCAACAAATGCTTAGTGGGAAACATGTGCAGCACAGGATGGCATGCAAGAAGAGCTAACGCAGCAGATGCAAGAAAAACAATATTCTAACACCCATGAGAAAGTTGGAGCAAACATGCCACCACTACTAAGAACTCCTTCAGTAGCGATTGCAACAACCTCTACAATCGAAGGACAAAAACACCCGTCAACCTTCGGTGATGTTTTAGGGCATAGTTCAATGTCATGTGGGCACAAATGCAAAATTATTCTTCAGTAAATTTGCATATTGCTTCTATCATGTAAACGCTAATAATGTAGGTACAAAGAACTGATGATCGAACTGCTTCACCCCCAGAAGTCTTAACCAACGTCCTCCTAAAATCAAACAAAATGATAAATAACATGCAAGCAATGGTAGTAGAGATGGAAGCATTCTGGAAAGAGCGAGAGGAGATGTGCAAGCACATGTATGACATGCATCATCACCATGATAGGGCCTTCGAAGCCATCATGGAAGATTACAAGAAACTTGAGGAGGAACGCTACGAGATGGAAGTTGAGTGCAAGTAGTTTGATGAATTGTGAGATGAAGAGAAGGCAAGAAGGGTTGTCAACCTTTCACCATTTCAAGTGTCTTCAAGCCCTTCTAACGCTGAAGAGATAAAGGGTAATGAAACACTAAGAGCAACCCCAAGACTTGGAGTAGAGATGTCAAGTCCACCTCGAGAGCCACTAGATGAAGTGCAAGAACCCCAGGAGGAACCAACTGTTGAAGGCACAAATGACAATATAAAAGAATTTTATTTAAACCCCACGCAATTGAAGATGATCTAATCTTAGAGAACCAACATACCAAATGTGTCATTGGGCAAGAAGCCACCAATGCTAAAAAGTTAACATCTGGTGAGATATTGACACTCAATAGAATCCTAGATCAGATGAACATTAACATTGATATCTACAACATCTACCTTCCAGAGCATGCTCACAATGAATAGAAAGATTTTATATAAGATGACAAGATGGCTTCAATTTAGCAGCACTCAATGAAGCAGAGCTTGGGATGCCATCAAGTGTAATCCAGTCTGTAAAATGGCATGTTAATGTAGTTACGATGGAAGATAAAATATAAATGGACCTAAGAAAGTGTACTGGAAGTCCTGCTCCCATTCCACCACCCGCCAATACTACCCCAGCATCTCCCATATAAATAACTAGTGATGGGACATCAAATGACAAAGAATGTAGTCAGGCCTCTTTCTTCATGAGTGTACCATAAAGGGAAAGGCACCCGCATGAGAGAGAAGATACAATGCATGTAGCTTCCCCTCTCCCCTACAAGTTAACCATAATGGATATGTCGACACTCTCCAGAATAACATGTAGAGACATCCATGTCCTGATACACATATTACATGAAAACCTCCCAGGAACAGACATAATTTATCACAACAAAGGGAGATCACTAAACAAAACCACTTCAGGGGGTATTCTTGAAAAGAGAATGAGTTCATAAAAGATTATTTAAGGTGCCTTGTACAACATTGATCAAAGAATTCCTCCATCCAGAAAGCTGCAACCAGTGTTTAGTGACACCACTCATATGGAAAAGTAGTTGTATGAAGAAAAGTTCTACTTTGAAGCAGTGATAGAAGTGCAACATTTTTTGAATAGGGAAGAGACTAGATACATCACTCTACCTATAAGATCAGTTAAACACTAGGTATTGATAGTGGTAAATCTTTATGAGCAATGCACTACTGTCTATAATTATTGTGCCATTGAATTGGATAGCACATCATTGATTTACAAGAACAAAGAATCTCAAGACATCCTGAAGGTTCATCTGCATCTACAATGTGCAATTCAGATGGAAGGGCAACTACACAAGTCAAATTCAAAATAATCCTCAATATCTAAAAAGGTACCTTATGAAAGAGAAGGATCATGAGATTACACGTTCATAGTACTAAGGATGATGGAAGCAATCAACAAAGGCTTTCCACTGGAGGGCATCTGCCTTGAAGATTTGCATAGCCTACACGACACCTACACTATGGAAGTAATCTATGGTCGCCACTTCTTCAACAACCCGGTGATGCCTTTAGATGCGGTGCCATGCCAACTACATGCTGGAGTACCTTTGTATGAGAAGAAGACCTAGAGGGAGCAAATAAAGACCTTGTGGGTTGATCCTTTTGAAACTGGTTGGGCATCTACCAGGAAGGAAGGTTGGCCAACCAAAAAGCACCAAGATGAAGCCACATAGAGTAAGCAGCAAAGCCTACGAGTTGTTGAAGAGCCGATAACCAAACCAATAGAAGAAAAAGAAAAAGAGGGCCCTATTGAGCAACCCAAAGATGGAGAAATTAATGAATCAGATCCATAGGAAATTCAGCCAGATGGAGAAGTAGGGGTCATAGAACCAACTTTCCATGACTTAGTCAGATGGGCCTATGAAGATATATCTCAGGGTTCACTAAAGCTAACAATGGACAAAATGAAGGAGGGTGATATTGTCGAGGAAGTTATTTTTAGGCGGAATGAAATTTGTGTGATTAATGATGACCTCCGTGACACACTAGAATTAGGATGATACCTAGCAGTAAGTATAATGTCTACATATCAATCATTTCTAGTAGACGACATGCCTAATGTACATATGGCCTACTTGCTCATCGATGACATACTAAAAGACAAGGAGTCGAGAAAAAAGAAAGCCTATGGTTGTGATCAATAAATAGACTCCCTGATTTCATTTCCTTACCAATAATGTATGATAATCACTAGACCCTTCTTGTAATCAACATCAAGGTGAAGACTGTCATTCTATATAACAGTTCAGATTTAGCCTTTGCACTAAACAAGTACACAAACATGACTACCAAAGACACCTACTGAAGAGAAGGTAGTAACTTGTACAGAAGTAATTATAGAGATGATCCGCAAACATGGAAATAGGTACAAACACATAAAGGGAAAGGACTTTAAGAAGACTCGATTCTATCACAGAAGTCCCCAACAGATTCCTTTATCTAATGACTATAGTTTCTATTGCCTCATGTGGATGATAACTTTGGGCCTAAATATTGCTAAAGTGGAAAGCATACATAATGAACATTATCACACACTCCGAGGAGGATATGCTGACATGTTGTTGGAATCCAAATGGGTAGTTTTTGAATGACAACAACAATGAACCAAGCTTGTTTATACCTAAAACTTCAATCTTTGACACTTTGGGTCAGAGTGAATGACAAGTTTGGGGGGAGTTATAAACATGCATGAGAGGTACAAATTTTTTCCGCATAATTTTGATTCCAATTTTGAAAGTCTTTGTAACATCCCTAACCTGGGTTATGCTTTAACCCTAGAAGTTTTGCTTAAGTAAGTCATTTAGATTCTTGTCTTTATCTTTTGAAAAGTAATTAAGACTAAAGGAGAGCTTATGTTTCAATTTTGGTCCTATTTGAATAATGTTGAAACAATATTTTACATATTTTGGACTAAAGTGAAATTTACCTAATTTAAGGGGTTACCTTGCAAATGTTACATGATAAATGTTCCTTAAGTGTTATAGAATCATAAGAATGAGAATGATGCTGAGGTATGTCTTGTGGAAGCCTAAGTTCCAAGAAGGATCAAGTTTGAGTAATGCTTGTGTATTGAATGCTAGTTTTGGTGTAATTTGCAAATTACCCAAAATCTAGGGTTGAATATGTAAAATACCACTTAAAGAGTGTGCCTACTATTTCTTGGTATCATTTAGAGAAAATAAAGATAATGGGGTGTCTTGTTTGAACTACTTTTGAGGAGAGATAATCTTGATAATAAAATAATCAAGATTTAAGCATAATTGAAACCATAATTTATTTTGTTGCAAAAATAAATATATTAATTAAAGTTCCCATCAACTAAAAATGTTATGGGAGAAATCCTATAGTGGGAGGACATCCAAATGACTTGAGTGGCACCGAAATTTCCTAAGTAGGTGAAAAAATCCACTCACATTTGTTAATTAAAAAGTAATGTCCACTAAAAATGGATAATAGTATTACAATGATTAAGGTGCTTAGTGGTTGCTTTTAATTCAAAGATAATTGGAAGGAAATTGAATAAAAAGGAATACATCTTAGAAGGAAAGGAAGGGAAGGGGCATGTGGCAACAAAGTGGATGAATTTTCTCCTACTTTCTCTCTCCTAAAAAATCAATTATATGCACTCAATTTTCTCCTTACTTGAAAGGCTATTTTTGCAAACCACTTTCATCCCTTGCATTGGCCAATGACCAAGGAGCTTAGGAGCAGAAACAAAACGTTCCCCAAGCTGAAGGTAAGCTCCATGATCATCTTAAACCTTAGATTGATGGTTGAAATTGGATTTCAACATTCATTTTCTTCTCTCTTCCATCCAATGCTCAACCTTGGCTATCTTTTGCATCCAAAGAGTTGGAAACAAACCTTGGATAGTTGAAGGATCTTCTTTCACCATTATAGATGAGAAGCTTGAAGCTTTGAAGCTACTTTGAATGCGGGTTATATAACTTGAACCCATCAATGTTATTATTGATTTCAATTTCTCATCATATGTTGATCTTTTATTTTCTTCTTAAATAATTGATGAATTCATCATATATATGACAGTAGAATTTGGAGGTTTGAAGCTTGATGATGATGACATAATCTTAGCACACACCTCAAGAATATAAAAAACAAATGGTTTCCAAACCGTTAGAGACCAAACAGTTTCAAACCATTTGGTGACCAAACGGCTTCAAAATCGTTAGAGGTGAACTAGTTTCAATGGATTCAAGGATCAATTGGTCTCATGACCTAATAACTTCAAACAATAAAATTCAATTGATTTCAGAACCCTAGCTCAATTGTGTTCAAAACTCTAATTTTAGGTTCAAATAGTTTCATCTCTGAATGGACCAAATGGTTTCAAACCGTTTGAGGATCAAACGGTCTCAAACCATTTAGGGTTAATCGATCTTCAAATCATTTGTGGGTCTTGAGTTGAAACGGTTTTCAAAACCGTTAGACATGACATGTTTTCAAAACCATTTGATGAGAAAAAGGTTCAAGACCGTTTAAGGATATAAAGACCAAGACCGTTTGAAGGTCTAAACGGTCTCAAACCGTTTGAAGGATTAGGACCATACGGTTTGAAGGTCTAAACGGTCTCAAACCATTTGAAGGATTAGGACCAGAACATTTGAAGGTATAAATGGTCTCAAACCATTTGAAGGATTAGGACCAGAACGTTTGAAGGTCTAAACGGTCTCAAACCATTTGAAGGGTTAGGACCAAACCGTTTGAATGTTTAAGGCCAAAGCATTTGAAGGTTCAATTGGTCCAAACCGTTTGAAGGTCCAAATAATTCAAACCATGTAAGTACTAATAATCCAATAAATGGTTGAAGAGTATCTCAAGGATGATTTCAATGGAAGTACCTCTAAAGTACTTAGGTGATTAGTATAATTAGAGTGATTATCACTTAATGCCTATGAAAGTAATAAATTCAATACACTATGATAAGCATAGTTGCATGTACTTTAGTAAGAGGTTAAGTTAACCTAATAAGGTATGATGATGAAGTGTGTTCCTAAGTACATGGTACAATGAAAAGTATGATTTAATACTTAAATGATGCTATGTGAAACCCTAATATAGGGTGATGTTATGTGAAACCCTAATATAGGGTGATGTTATGTAAAACCCTAATATAGGGTGATGTTATGTAAAACCCTAATTGATAAAGATGGGAAACCCTAACCCTAATGAGGAAATAGTGATGTTATCATTGTATTGCATAATGTTAATATGTAATTGATATGGTTGTTATCAAGTATACTAACCATGCAGGTATTATGAGACAATGAGCATAACCAGGTATGAGCTATGATGTTAATGTCCCTTGTGAGCCATTATTTTATTTGTTTCCTAGTGAGAGGTGACAAGAAGTTGAATATGCCTGGTGAGCTATGTGAGATGCTTGTGTAACATGTATCATGAATACCTTGGTCAGATGACCTGGAGGTATTAGTTACCTGATAAGTGATAACCTTGTTTAGTGATGAACTAAGGGTTTGAATACCCAGATCTACTAAACATGATGATGATATTGATGAGGGGTGTGAATTCCTAGTGATGAGATAAGGGATTGAGATCCCAATGTTCTATAAAGTTTTGAAAAGCACTTGATAGAAGTATTACAAGTTTCTTTGTAGCAATTGTCATAATAATTCATGTTTGAAATCTTGATTCATGCTAAAAGAATATGGTAATGTACTTAAATAATCAAGTGGAATATTATCATGTAGATCCCTGGCCATAGATCCATCATCATCAGTAGCTGGTGATGGTGAAATGGGTTCTCCTACTGGTTAATCCAGAGTGTATATTGTTGAATATGCAGGGTTTCTCCTAGACAAAAATAGGAGCATTAGAGTGCAACTTCAATTGTAGACTTAAGATATGTTTAAGAGCATGGTGAATAGGGCCATGGCTTAGTGTGATGGAGCATGAATGCGTTCATGGCTCAGGGAGCATGGTGAACTGGCCCGTGGCTTAGATTTACTAGCACTAGGACCTATACCAAGGTGGGATAGAGAAAGGGTAGCCTATGGGAGCTAACCCTGTGACTGAGGTCACTTAAGCAAGAGATTGTGGTCCTGCTTTTGTTCTCACACTGTCTCAGACAGATGAGATCATGGAGTCCAGCTCTTCCTTTGATCTTGTATGGAACCGGCTTTGGGTTTCGCAATAGAAGGTTGGATTTGAGCAGTACGACTCACTTCCTCAGGGCATAAGAATGATTGTAAAATGTAATCAATCGTGTAGCATATTTGCTTAAGGATGAATTACAGAAATCATTGGTTGATGTTACATTGCTTATTGTATCCTAAATGGATAGATATTATACATGTTCTTCATATTCCTTATTAAAATGAATAGATGATTTACTACTTTATCAATTATAGTTGTAATGCTTTAAAAGATGATATTTCTCTATTCTGCTTAATAATGATTAAACCCTACTTTTCAATAGAGATTCCTCTGCTCAGTTTATTATTGTTTATCTACAATAATAATCTTTATGGCAGAGAGTTATATCTTTCACTGGGACATGGGTCTCACTCCATTGATCACCAACATTTTTAGGTGGACGCGGACGAGGAGGCAGGAACCATACACCAGGGGAAGGACAGCAGCATCAGGGACAGCAATGATATCTCAGGTGGAGATATTGACTATCGTGTCTTGTAGTTATGAGTCATATGTGTCGTCTCTGTACTCTCAGGTCCTTGGAGTCAGTAGTTAGTGCTTTTATGATCGATCTAAGATTTTGGCATTGAATTCCTTGAGGTTTTATGTTGCGTATGTGTAGATTTAATAGAGCAACTGTTGTATGTAATCCTCAAGAAGAGAAGGTGCATGTATGTACTTTGTGGACCATAATGTATATATAATATTTTGGTTCTTGTTATAAGAGTTTCCTGGAAATGGATCTCTTTGCAAATGGTTTTAATTTTTAGTGATTTTTGTTAATCTGTTGATTATGGTTAATTCTGTAATTAATTACACATTGACGGTCTAATTCGTTGTTGGATCATCACAAAGTTTTGGTATCAGAGCCTAAGGTTTGCTGAGTCTACAGAGACATAGGATTAAGGTCATTGAGTCTGTTCTATGTGACTTCCAGTTTATCTGATAGTGACCTTTGCTCTCAGGAGAAGAAGTAAAGCTTGAAGATGGCTGGATCACATGAAGAACAGGCTGTTGAAAGTAGTGTTGCTGCACTAGGAGGAGGTGCAAGGGATCAGGATAGAGAGGAACTAGTACCTGAAAATCCCCAGCTTGACCAAGCTTCGATAGAAAACCCAACTTTCCATGCTCTATTTGAACAGTTCATGGTGACAATGAAACATATGGAGGATAGGATGCCACCACCTGTACCTAGGGCATCATCTCCTAGTGAGGGACATGGAGCTGGGAAGACTTTTGAACAGCTTCAACGGGTAGGAGCTATTGATTATACTGGTACAGCTGACCCAATAGATGCAGACTTGTGGCTGACTGAGCTGGAGAAGGCCTTCAGAATTCTTAATATCCCAAAAGCTGAGAAGGTTAGGCATGCGGTGTACCTATTGAAAGGGAGTGCTGGCCACTGGAGGGCCATTCAGGAAGAGAAATGACCAGGAGTTGAGGTCGAATGGAGAGAGTTCTGATGGGAGTTTGTTAGTAGATATTTTCCCAAGACTTACTTGGATGAGAAAATCTCTCAGTTTGAGCGGATAAGGCAAGGACCAATGAGCATTAGTGTATATGAAGCTAAGTTCATGGAGTTTCTACACTTTTGTCCACACATGGATACTACAGATAAGGAGAGGATTTGGCATTTTGAGAAGGGTTTGAACGCTGATTTGACCACACCCACATCTACTCTAGAGAATAGAGAGAGGTTTGCCACCTTTGTGGAGTCAGTTAGGCAGATAGAAAGGTCCGTGACTGAGAAGCGTCAGGCCAATAGTAAGAAAGTATATACCCAGTTCTAAGGACAGAGGTCTGAAAGTTTTAAGAAACTAAGGTTTTCTACACTAACAGCACCACCGAGGTTTAATACTCAGACACATTGAACATCCAGCAAGGGTAGAGTTCATAGTTTACCACCACATGGAGCCCACAACTCAGCATCAATGTTAGTAACAGGATCGTCTAGACCATAGTGGGAGAACAAAGTTTGTTATAAATGTGGGAAGATGGGACATCTGATGAAAGATTATCTAGCTAGAGACGTGAGTGTAACCCAACCACTGAGGCAGATTCAACAAGGCTCTTAGAAGTGACAGTTTAGCAGTGGTACACCAGGATGTAGACAGGCATCCCAAGCTGGTTCATCTGCACCCAATAATAGGGTGAGTGGTCGACAACCAGCAATGGCGAGACTCTATGCTATGAATTAGCCAGAAGCAGTGGTCAACCCATGAGCCGTGACATGTCAGATGGAATTATTTCATTTTTATATGTCTTCATCCTGCTTTGTATCTGTTTTGATTGATCTGGATGCTACACATTCCTTTATCACTCGAGAAGTGATTCATGACTGTAATATGATTGTTAGTCATAGAGTAGATAACTTGTTATTAGAAACTTTATTAGTTGGATCTACAGTGTTGCGGGAGGTATGTTCTCCCTGCATTCTTTCCTTTTCTGATCACCGCAATCAGGTGGATCTTATACCACTTGAGATGCATGGGTTCGACATAATCCTTAGAATGGAAACCCTAGAAAAGTATAAGGTTGTCTTGGATTGCGGTTCCAAGCAGGCTATTATCTCATACAATGGTGATACATGGATCTTTCAAGGGGATAGAAAGATTCTTCCAACTTGTCTAGTGTCGGCTATGGTAGTTGAAAAGTTGATGCGACAAGGATGCTTTGCATTCTTGGCACATGTGGTCAACACCAGAGTAAAGAGTCCTAGTTTTTCTAAAGTTATGATTGCTAGGGAGTTTGAGGATGTGTTTCCTGAGGAACTTCAAGGTGTTCCTCTATCTCGAGAGATTGATTTTGAGATTAATCTAATCCCAGGTACGCAACTTATAGCTCAAAAACCTTATAGAATGGTACCTGCTGAGATGGCATAACTCAAGAAACAGTTACAAGAGTTGCTTGAAAAGGGTTTTATTCGACCAAGTACTTCACCATTGGGTGCTCCAGTTCTTTTTGTTAAAAAGAAAGACATGTCTATGCGATTATGCATCGATTATAGATAGCTAAACAAAGTAACCATAAAGAAAAAATATCCTCTTCCAAGGATAGATGACATGTTTGACCATTTGCGTGGTGCAACTATCTTCTCTAAAATAAATCTGAGGTCAGGATACCATCAGTTACGCATCAAAGAGAGTGACATACCTAAATTAACCTTCAGAACAAGGTATGGTCATTGTGAGTCCATAGTTATGTCGTTTGGACTAACTAATGCACCAGCTGCATTCATGGAACTCATGAATAGAATCTTTCGGCCATTCCTTGATCAATTCATAGTAGTCTTTATAGATGACATCCTGATTTACAATAGAGATGCTCAACAACATAAGCAACACCTTCGTCAGGCACTGACTTTACTGAGAGAGCACAAGCTATACGCCATGTTTAGCAAGTGTGAATTCTAGTTATCAGAAGTGTCTTTCCTAGGACACATAATATCTGCCTTAGGTATCTGTGTTGATCCTAAAAAGGTAGAATCTGTCCTGGAGTGGGAACAGCCAAAGACACCAATGCAGATACGCAATTTTCTAGGACTAGCAGGATACTATAGGAGGATCATTAAGAACTTCAGTTCTATAGCATTACCACTAACCAAGTTGACCGGGAAAGAGGTTCCTTTTATCCAGAATGACAAGTGTCATCATTCTTTCTAGTTGTTGAAAGAAAGGTTGACCAGTGCACCTGTATTAGTGTTACCTGAGCAAGGAAAGGGATATATTGTTTCATGTGGTGCTTCTTAGAATGGGCTAGGATGTGTGTTGATGCTTGATAAACAAGTGATTTCTTTTGCTTCTCGACAGCTTATGAAACATGAGGAAAATCATCCAATACATGATCTAGAATTAGCTGCAGTGGTTCATGCGTTGAAGATCTGGAGACATTATCTTTATGGAGAGACATTCCAGATTTTCACAGACCATAAGAACCTAAAATACATCTTTTCACAGCATGAGTTGAATATGAGACAATGCCGCTGGATGGAGTTAATCAAGGACTACGATTGTACAATTGATTATCATCTGAGAAAGGCTAATGTAGTGGCTGATGAACTAAGAAGAAAATCATCATTGCCAACCATGGACAAGGCATAGTTGAACTCTTTAGTGTTCTTTAAACGAGACATGCTTGTCTCTTTGAGGCAAAATAATGTACAACTTAAAGTATCCTTCTTAGATGGACTGTTAGTTGAGATGCAAGTGAAACCTACTGTGAAACAACAGATCAAAGAAACACAATAGGTTGATACTATGATTCAGCAGATCAGGTCAGAGTATGGTAATGAGAAATGGGATGGTTTTCATGAGTCAAATGATGAGGTAGTCTATTACCATGGTAGGATGGTAGTACCTGATGCCAATGACTTAAGAAAGTTAGTATTGGAGGAAGATCATCCATCTATGTATGCAATGCATCCAGGGAGCACAAAAATGTATCATAACTTGAAGGATATGTATTGGTGGCCTGATTTGAAGAAAGATGTAGCTGAGTTTGTTATGCGGTGTCTAGTGTTTCAGCAGGTGAAAGCTAAACATCAGAATCCCACAGGAACAATGCAACCTTTACCTATACCACAGTGGAAATGGGACCACGTGACCATGGACTTTGTGGTTGGTTTGCCAAGAATAGCCAAAAGTCATGATTCCATTTGAGTGATAGTTGATAGGTTTACTAAGTCAACACATTTTCTTCCTATCAAAACAACCTATACCGTTGAGAAACTTGCACAGATCTATATATATGAGATAGTGTGTTTACATAGAGTTCTGGCCACAACTGTTTCTAATAGAGGTCCCCAGTTCACGAGTCATTTTTGGGAACGACTACATTAGGCTTTGGGTACACAGTTAAGGTTTAGTACCGCCTTTCACCCCCAGATGGATGGACAATATGAGAGGACTATACAAACTTTGGAGGATTTTCTTAGGGCATGTGTCCTTCAGTTTGAAGGAAGTTGGGACCTACACTTGAGCTTAATAGAATTCGCTTACAACATAGTTATCAGCATAGTATTGATATGGCACCATATGAAGCATTATATGGTAGACATTGTAGATCTCCATTATGCTGGTATAAAATAGGAGAATACCAACTTTTGGGTCCTGAACTAGTGTAATAGACAACTAAAAAGATTAAAGTAATACAACAACAGTTGAAGGTTGCACAGGATAGACATAAGTCATACGCTGATAAACGGAGAAGTCCTTTAGAATTCCAAGTTGGAGACAGAGTATATCTCAAAGTCTCACCTTGGAAAGGTGTTCTTAGATTTGGAAAGAAGGGTAAGTTAGCTCCTAGATTTATGGGGCCTTATCCAATCATTGAACAGATTGGAAAGGTAGCCTATAAGTTGGAGTTGCCACCTAAACTACACAGATTGCATCCAGCATTCCATATATCCATGCTGAGAAAGTGTCACCCTGATACAGAGTTAGTATTGCAACCTGTGGAGGTAGAATTAAATGAAGATATATCCTATATAGAGGGACCAGTGTTGATTCTTGACAGGAGAATCAAAAGGTTGAAAAAGAAATACATAGTTCTTGTGAAAGTTCTTTGGCACCATCATGGCATTAAAGAAGCTACATGAGAGCTAGAGGAAGAGATGAGGAGGAAGTACCCTTCTCTTTTCTCATGATGATTTTGGGGATGCAATCCCTATTAGGGGTGGATAATTGTAACATCCCTGACCTGGGTTATGCATTAACCCTAGAAATTTTGCTTAAGTAAGTCATTTAGATTCTTGTCTTTATCTTTTGAAAAGTAATTAAGACTAAAGGAGAGCTTATGTTTCAATTTTGATCCTATTTGAATAATGTTGAAACAATATTTTACATGTTTTGGACTAAAGTGAAATTTACCTAATTTAAAAGGGTTACCTTGAAAATGTTACATGATAAATGTTCCTCAAGTGTTATAGCATCATAAGAATGAGAATGATGCTGAGGTATGGCTTGTGGAAGCCTAAGTTCCAAGAAGGAGCATGTTTGAGTAATGCTTGTGTATTGAATGCTAGTTTTGGTGTAATTTGCAAATTACCCAATATCTAGGGTTGACTATGTCAAATACCACTTCAAGAGTGTCCCTACTATTTCTTGGTATCATTTATAGAAAATAAAGAGAATGGGGTGTCTTGTTTGAACTACTTTTGAGGAGAGATAATCTTGATAATAAAATAATCAATATTTAAGCATAATTGAAACCCTAATTTATTTTGTAGCAAAAATAAATATATTAATTAAAGTACCATTTACTAAAAATGTTATGGGAGAAATCCTATAGTGGGAGGACGTCCAAATGCCTTGTGTGGCACAGAAATATCCTAAGTAGGTGAAGAAATCCACTCACATTTGTTAATTAAAAAGTAATGTCCACTAAAAATGAATAATAGTATTATAATGATTAAGGTTCTTAGTGGTTGCTTTTAATTCAAGGATAATTGAAAGGAAATTGATTAAAAAGGAAGATGGCTTCAAAGGCAAGGAAGGGAGGGGGCATGTGGCAAGAAAGTGGATGAATTTTCTCCTACTTTCTCTCTCCTAGAAAATCAATTATAAGTACTCAATTTTCTCCTTACTTGAAAGGCTATTTTTGCAAACCACTTTCTTCCCTTGCTTTGGCCGACGACCAAGGAGATTAGGAATAGGAGGAAAATGTTCCCCAAGCTGCAGGTAAGCTCCATGATCATCTTCAACCTTGGATTGATGGTTGAAATTGGATTTCAACATTCATTTTCTTCTCTCTTCCATCCAATGCTCAACCTTGGCTATCTTTTGCATCCAAAGAGTTGGAAATGAACCTTGGATAGTTGAAGGAGCTTCTTTAACCATTAGAGATGAGAATCTTGAAGCTTTGAAGCTACTTTTAAGGATGGTTATATAACTTGAACCCATCAATGTTATTATTGATTTCAATTTCTCATCATATGTTGATCTTTTATTTTCTTCTTGAATAATTGATGAGTTCATCATATATATGACAGTAGAATTCGAAGGTCTGAAGCTTGATGATTATCACATCATCTAAGCACACACCTCAAGAATATAAAAAACAAATGGTTTCAATTTTTGTTGGTCAAACGGTTTCCAAACCGTTAGAGACCAAACAGTTTCAAACCGTTTGGTGACCAAATGGTTTCAATACCGTTAGAGGTCAACCAGTTTTAATGGATTCAAGGATCAATTGGTCTCATGACCTAATAACTTCAAACAATCAAATTCAATTGATTTCAGAACCCTAGCTCAATTGTGTTCAAAACTCTAATTTTAGGTCCAACCGGTTTCATCTCTGAATGGACCAAACGGTTTCAAACCGTTTGAGGATCAAACGGTCTCAAACCATTTAGGGTTAATCGATCTTCAAACCATTTGTGGGTCTTGAGTTGAAACAGTTTTCAAAACCATTAGATATGAAACATTTTCAAAACCGTTTGATGAGCAAAAGGTTCAAGACCATTTAAGGATATAAACACCAAGACTGTTTGAAGGTCTAAACGGTCTCAAAGTGTTTGAAGGATTAGGACCAGACCGCTTGAAGGTATAAACGGTCTCAAACTGTTTAAAGGATTAGGACCGTACTGTTTGAAGGTCTAAATGGTCTCAAACCGTTTGAAGGATTAGGAACAGAACGTTTGAAGGTCTAAACGGTCTCAAACCGTTTGAAGGTTTAGTACCAAACCGTTTGAAGGTTTAAGGCCAAAACATTTGAAGGTTCAATTGGTCCAAACCGTTTGAAGGTCCAATTGATTCAAACAATGCAAGTACTAATAATCCCATAAGTGGTTGAAGAGTATCTCAAGGATGATTTCAATGGAAGTACCTCTAAAGTACTTAGGTGATTAGTATAATTAGAGTGATTATCACTCAATTCTTATGAAAGTAATGCATTCAATACACTATGATAAGTATAGCTGCATGTACTTTAGTAAGAGGTTAAGTTAACCTAATAAGGTATGATGATGAAGTGTGTTCCTAAGTACATGGTACAACGATAAGTATGATTTAATACTTAAATGATGCTATGTGAAACCCTAATATAGGGTGATGTTATGTGAAACCCTAATATAGGGTGATGTTATGTGAAACCCTAATATAGGGTGATGTTATGTGAAACCCTAATATAGGGTGATGTTATGTAAAACCCTAATTGATAAAGATGGGAAACCCTAACCCTAATGAGGGAATAATGATGTTATCTTTGTATTGCATAATGTTGATATGTAATTGATATGGTTGTTATCAAGTATACTAACCATGCAGGTATCATGAGATGATGAGCGTAACCATGTATGAGCTATGATGTTAATCGGCCTTGTGAGACACTATTATATTTGTTTCCTAGTAAGAGGTAACAAGAAGTTGAATATGCCTGGTGAGCTATGTGAGATTCTTGTGTAACAAGTATCATGAATACCTTGGTCAGATGACCTGGAGGTATTAGTTACCTGATAAGTGATAACCTTGTTCAGTGATGAACTAATGGTTTGAATACCCAGATCTAGTAAACATGATGATGATATTGATGAGGGTGTGAATTCTCAGTGATGAGATAAGGGATTGAGATCCCAATGTTCTATAAAGTTTTGAAAAGCACTTGATAGAAGTATTACAAGTTTCTTTGTATCAATTGTCATAATAATTCCTATTTGAAATTCTGATTGATGCTAAAAGAATATGGTAATGTACTGAAATAATCAAGTGGAATATTATCATGTAGAGCCCTGGACATAGATCCATCATCGTCAGTAGTTGGTGATGGTGAAATGGGTTCTCCTACTAGGTAATTCGGAGCGTATATTGTTGAATATGTGGGGTTTCTCCTAGCCAAAAATAGGAGGATTAGAGTGAAAGTTTGGTTGTAGACTCAAGATATGTTCAATAGCATGGTGAACAGGCCCATGGCTCAGTGTGATGGAGCATGAATGCGTTCATGGCTCAGGGAGCATGGTGAACTGGCCCGTGGCTCAGATTTACTAGTGATGGGACATGTACCAAGGTGGGCTAGAGAAAGGGTAGCCTATGGGAGCTAACCCAGTGATTGAGGTCACTTAAGAAAGATATTACGGTCCTACTTGTGGTATCGCACTGTGCAAGACAGATGATATCGTGGAGTCCAGCTCTTCCTTTGATCTTGTATGGCACCGGCTTTGGGTTTCGCAACCGAAGGTTGGATTTGAGCGGTACGGCTCACTTCCTCAGGTAAAAAGAATGATTGGAAAATGTAATCAGCCGTGTAGCATATTTTCTTAAGGAAGAATTACGGAAATCATTAGTTGATGTTACATTGTTCATTGTATCCTAAATGGATAGATATTATACATGTTCTTCATATTCCTTATTAAAATGAATAGATGATTTACTGATTTATCAATTATAGTTGTAATGCTTTAAAAGATGATATTGCTCTATTCTTCTTAATAATGATTAAATCTTGCTTTTCAATAGAGATTCCTCTGCTCAGTTTATTACTATTTATCTGCAATAATAATCTTTATGGTAGAGAGTTATATCTCTCACTGGGACATGGGTCTCACTTCGTTGATCACTAACATTTTTAGGTGGACACGGACGAGGAGGCAGGAACCATACACCAGGGGAAGGACAACAACATCAGGGATAGCATTGATATCTCAAGTGGAGATACTGAATGTCGTGTCTTGTAGTTATGTGTCCTATGTGTCATCTCTGTACTCTCAGGTCCTTGGATTTAGTAGTTAGTGCTTTTATGATCGATCTAAGACTTTATGTTGTGTATGTGTAGATTTAACAGAGCAACTATTGTATGTAATCCTCAAGAAGAGAAGGTACATGGTATGTACTTTGTGGACCATAATGTATATATAATATTTTGGTTCTTATTATAAGAGTTTCTTGGAAATGGATCTCTTTGCAAATGGTTTTAATTTTTAGTGATTTTTGTTATTCTGTTGATTATGGTTAATTCTGTAATTAATTACACAGTGACGGTCTGATTCATTGTTGGATCGTCACAGTCTTGTACATATTTACTTTTAACCCTACATTGTAGTAAAATTTTGATATCTACAATTCCAAGAATTATTCAATAACCCCATTTTCAGAGTTGTTTATCCTTGTGCTACCTTTTAGCATAATTAATTCAAGAGTGGTAAAATTGAGCTACTAATTTACATAAAAGATATTAACACAACATTAAAATCTTATTCCATTCTTAAAATAAAATATTGTGTAAAGCGAAAGAACATTCCTGAACCTATGAAATCCTTGGAACTAAGGAGGACTTAGTTAGCCACACTCCCAACAAATCACCCTAGATTTATGATACTAGTTAGAAAGTATACACCTCCAAGTAATAGGGAAACAACTACTACTAGTTTTAAATATCCCCACATAGGGATCAAAAGAGGCTTGGCCACCCAAAACTCCTATCAATCCTTTTTTCCATCAAGCCAGCAAGAAAAATAAAAAAACAAAAAGAGATAAAATCATTAGAGTTGTACCTGGAAAGATGTTGAAGGATTTCACATGGCTGGCATATTGCTGCACTCAAGAATGCAGATATGTCGTGTCCAGAAGTGGAATATGGAAGTTAAATTTAACCCACCTACATTTTGAAGAGGACCTCACACAATCACATAACAATACATCAGGTCTTAATTGGGTGACACTATCTTTATGACCGCATTATGGTTGAGCCAACCTGAGAAATGCAAGAATACACTGAAATCCTAACCTACCCCAGAATATTAGCTTAGACATAACCAAGAAAAAGGCAGGGTGTCAAAGATACCCCTTGCAGGAACCATTTATGAGTACAACTAGGAAACGAGGAAAGGAGGATATTGCAAGGGAGAGTCCTTTCCTACAAAAGGCAGTGGCTGACGCATAAAGTTATGCAACTCAGGAAATACAAGGAGGGAATAGGATATCAGTTTGTGGACCAAGCCTGTCACAAAGGTTTTGATGTAAGGATGGAATAATTTTGTAGTGGTGTGTGCATCAAGAAGAAAGTAACTTTGTGTAACACCCCAATTTTCATAACACATGAGCGGAAGAAATTTTTTTTGGGAGTGTCACAAACATGATAATTATTGCAATAAAAGTAAATGAAACACTTTGCAAAACTATAAAATTGATTCATACATAGCTTTTGATAAAAGGAAAACTACAAATCATCTAGTATACTATAGTAACAAGAAAATGCATAAAAAGAGATGTCTAAACTCTGGATCGTCTCGGCAGATGGCACCCTACTAGGCTGAGCTTGAAATCTTCTAGTGCTTCACTTGTTCTTTTGATCCTTAATTGCTCCAAATCATGTGGACATCGTGTCCCCAACCATGCATTGGGAAAAACAGTCGTGAGAGTAAGTGGCATGAGTATCCTAAAATATACATTGCTAACGAACTGAAATTTGACAGCATAAACATGAAACTAGCATCAAGCTCTAAATAAAATCTGAAACACAAAATTCTCTTATTTCTTAATCTAAATTTTTATCTTTCTACCTCATCTTATTCTGGAGTCATGTACTCTGGTACATGGATCTCATGACCTACAATAAAGTGTCTGGGTCATACTCATCTTATCTAGTTCCCTCTCATCATACTCATGGATGAGATTATGGGCATCTCTAATCTAAGGTATCTTTTACTTACGATTTTTATCTGACTGTGGCCACCATTATACAATAAGTCCTCCTCTATGACACTGAAGTGTCCTCTATGGTGCAATGCACCCTCTGTTGGCACAATGTGCCCTCTGTTGACACCAAAGTGTCCTCTGTGGTACAACACACCCTCTGTTGGCACAACGTGCCCTCTGTTGACACTGAAGTGTCCTCTATGGTGCAACACACCCTCGGTTGAGACCGAAGTGTCCTCTATGGTGAAACACACCCTCTATTGGCATAACATGCCCTCTGTGACACCCACAGTATCTGGCACAACGCGCCCACTGAATCATCTCGGGACTCTCTAGTGAGGACTTATTATATAATGTATTATGCGAAGGTTTTGAATTAGTTATCTTAAATATATATAAACTATGAATCTGAACTTATCTAAAATTGAGTACTAAACATATACTTAGTTTTTAATATGAAATCTGAATCTGAATCTCTGCTCTTTAAAATCTGAACTGAATATATTTTGAAATTTGGATATGTATCTCAAATTACACATAATTTAGATTGGGGTCTATAACCCTTATCATGTATCTTTATTAAAAAATTGGCTACTCACACAGTGAGTAGTCTAAGTCTGAATCTAAATATCTTATTCTTAAGTTCTAAACTTAATTCATTGCTGGATTTGAACATGTATCTCATTATCTAGGTAAACTTTATTATAAAACTCTAATTTGGTAAGATTACTTCATTATACTAGTTATATCGTAAATGAGTCTAATGTCTTATGAGAAAGAATCTGAAATGAATATAGAAATACTAAGTATACAAAAAAGTAACTTAAGGGCTAGTTTGGCTGCAGATTTCTTAAATCCTGGTAATTTGCATAGTTATCGGAGGCCCATCACATTGTAAGTGGGACTCGTAACTACCATTCCGTAATCAGCGTTATGATAACGGCGGCCTTCTTCAGGCACGCCGAAATGAGGGGTATTGACAAAGTCCGTCTCCTGTCCGATCTCTTGCCCTGTTTCATCTTTTTTCCCAGCAGATTCACTGTGATGTCCACAGGCCGTGTACCTCTCATCCGTCATTCCACCACAAAAATAATGACACCTACTACCAGATTACCGGGATTTACAATGCAAGCGGCCAAACTGGGCCTAAGTAAAGTATAAAGATATATGATTCTTGGAAAAATAACTTAATCTCTGTTAAACTCTCATCAAAATCTGATCTTAATGGACTTAAATCTTAAATCATAAACCATGGAATAGAAATCTTAGAAAATCTTAACTTGCATCTTAATCATACTCAAAGTGTCATAATCTTATAATGTTATCAAAAGATGCATTTACAATGTATTCTAATCCTGCAAGTATCTTTACTTTGAAATTTTGACCTACATTGATATGTCAAAACTCACATTGTACTTGACTCTTATATAGTACTCATTCTAAGGAACCTAATTATTCATAAATCTCTAATTATATAATAATCATTGGCAACATGTCCTTACTTGAAGCCCTAATGCATGGTTATACATGATTATGAAAATAGCATATTTGTATTTAAAATATTAATGCATGGTCAATTCATGAACATTAGGAATCCCAAGACACATCTCTTATTAAGTCACTAAGCATATGAAATGTCAAAATCATAAAGTACAAAAATCCCTGATGACATATCTGGTTAGAACATTGGACATGAAGGTCTCATTTAAGAAGCATATAAATGTACTTGGTTTGATAAGTATAAATACTCATGGGCATGAACCACTTAACTTTTGCGATGATGATTTCCTTAACTTAGTATTGATTCCTTATTCCAAATCTTAATCACCTGATTTAGAGATTCATAAACTAACTTATCCTTCACCATATAACAACATGTCAAGCCTGATTAACAACAAGATTGTATACATGCATTAGATTCTCATCATTAACTCTGATTATCTTCATTTTAGGGTTTTGGCCAAGTATCTGGCTTTGAGAACTTTGGTCACCAACGCCTCCGGGTTGTTTGCTAACCACCACAATTGTCTTGCTAAGAGGGCTTGATTGAAGACATGGAAATCTCTGAATCCCATTCCTCCTTGTCGTTTAGGCCTGCATAAATTGTTCCATCTCATCCATGACATTTTCCTCTCTTTGTCCTTTGCGCCCCACTAGAATCTAGCTATGATTCTTTGAATCTCATCAATGGTACCTGTTGGTAACTGGAAGATGCTCATTATGTATGTTGGTATAGCCTGTGCCACTGCTTTTATAAGCACCTCCCTCCCTGGTTTAGATAGAAGTTTTTCCGACCACCCTTGAAATTTCCTCCATATCCTATCTTTTATAAAGTTGAACACATGTTTTTTAGATCTCACTATGGCTGTCGGTAACCCAATATACTTGGCATGACGATCCACCTCCCTCACTCCCAACGTGTTCTTCAGACACCCCCACTTTCCTCTTTGTACTCCCTTGCTGAAAACCACCTCTGTCTTCGAGAAGTTTATTTTTTGTCTGGATGCCTGTTCATATTGGCTGATAATTTCAGCTAACTTCAGGCACTCTGCAGTGGTAGCTCTAGAAAAAAGAATATTGTCATCCGCGAAAAAAAGATGTGAGATACGGGGTGCTCCCCTACATGGTTGAATTCCGTGTAAGAGATTATCTTGTGTAGCCACAATGAGTGAGGTAGAAAAATCTTCTGCGCATAAAAGAAAAAGATAAGGGGAAAGAGGACCACCCTGGCGAAGTCCTCGTGCTGGGGCTATGCTTTGGGCTCGGTCTCCATTGATGGCAAAAGCATGTTGTACAGTAGTAATGCAGTCTCAAACTTTATTTATCCACTTCACACCAAAACCCAACTTTTCCATCACAAAAATCAGGAACTCCCACTCCACTCTGTCGTAAGCCTTTGACATATCTAGTTTCATAGCGAGGCTGCCCTTCTTTCCTTTGTCCCTCTTCATAGCATGGAAAAGCTCATAAGTAATCAATGCATTATCCGTAATCAACCTTCCCGGGACAAAAGCATTTTGATTTTCTGATATCACGCTATTCATGAGAGGCTTCAACCTATTGGTCATCACTTTGGAGGCAATCTTGTAAATCACATTGCATAGGTTGATTGGACGAAACTCCCCAACCGTCTTCGCCTTCTCAACCTTTGGTATGAGTACCACTAAAGTATCATTTACATCCCTTATATTGTGCTCTCCTTTCCACCAGCCTTTGATGTAGCTTGCCACATCCTGTCCGATAGTGTCCCAATATTTTTGATAGAACATCACCTTCATCCCATCTGGCCCAGGTGCTTTGTTTGGGTGCATTTGTTTTATAGCTATCTAGATTTCCTCGTCCGTAATATCACTTTCCAAACTCGTCCTTTGTTCCTCATACACAACCACTTTAATGCCTTTTGTTGCCTGCTCAAAACCTGATGTGTTGCTGGCTTGGAAAAGTTTAGAGAAGTGACTCAGAAAGATTTGTATGATCTCGTTCTCTTGCTTTCTAAGGGTTCCGTTCTCATTTTCTATGCCTTCAATCCAGTTTCTTCGCCTTTTGTTGGAAGCATTTTGGTGAAAATATGTCGTGTTCCGGTCTCCCTCTTTCAATTCTTTCACACGTGCCCGGGCAGCCCAGTATTCCTCATTCTTTTGCAGCCAATATTGTAATTCTTTGGATGTATCTTCCGCCTTCTTAAGATTAACATTATCCGGGGGGGAGACCCTGAAATCTTTTCAGCTCACTTTCAAGCTCTTTAACCTTCCTACTCCTCTCGTCAAATTTTTCCATCACCCACTCTCTCAACATATTTTTACATCTCATGATTTTATTGCTAAGAACACCCCCTTTCTCACTTTCCCACGCCTCTTTGATAATTTTCCCACATTCCTCCTTACCTTCCCACATTGGTTCAAAAGCAAAAAAGCTCCTTCTCTTCTTTTTGCCACTGTTCCTATTATCTGCTTTAAGCATGATGGGTGCATGATCTGACTCGTAGGTAGGAAGATGGAACACCTTGCAATTTTTGAAAAGATTTCTCCACTCGAGTTTAGGAAGGAATCTGTCGAGTCTCTCCATAACCAACGTTCTTTCAGTCACACCCCTTTTCCAGGCAAAAATATTTCCTTCAAAGCCCATGTCAATCAGCCCACAATCATCTATGGCATCCCAAAAATTCTGCATGAATTTTTCATCCTTTGGTGGTCCCCCTTGGTTTTCAGCATTAGACACAATCTCATTGAAGTCTCCAAAGAAAATGATAGGTTCTTCTGCCTCATCCTTCAGTCTCCTCATCAACTCCCAGGTCTTTACTTTGCTAGTCTGGTCTGCCCATCCGTAAATCCCAATCGCTCTCCATTTCTGTCTGTTGTCTTCTTTTATCAAGCCTGCCACATGTCTTGTAGAAAAATTGAGAATTTTCATCTTGCACTTTCCAAGGACATCAATATGGGAAGCTAGACGGGGTCATGACCCAAGCTACACGTGGAGGAGCCTGTGGGGAGCCAAAGCAATACTGATGGAAGGAACACAATGGCGAGTGGGGAACGGGGCTGATATCAATATTTGGGAGGACTACTGGCTACCCAAGGAGGAGGAAAAACTCGCACGTCTCAAGAATGAAAGGAACGCGGAGTACAGCCGAGTCAGTGACCTCATGACAAATGATGGAACATGATGGGATATGACAAGAGTACGTGATTGCTTCCCAGAGAGCTATACTAGGAGGATTTGTGCTATCCAGCTTAGCAACCGAAGACCCTCTGATTATTTGATGTGGTGGCCATCAAACAATGGGGAATTTACAGTCCGTTCAGCTTACTGGTTGGGGTTGATGGGGAAAGAGGAGGCCAGACGATATAAAGAGACACATGGTGACGATCTGTGGAAAAAGATTTGGCATGACGGATGGAGCCCAAAGACAGCCCACTTCCTATGGAGGATCTGCATGGGAGGTTTGGCTACTAGGGGAGGCTTTTTGATAGACATTGCATACCGGACGGTACATGCATGTTGTGCATGGCAGAAAAGGAGACAATATCGCATATGATATTCCGGTGCCCAAGTGCAACAGAGGTATGGTAACTTCTGCCTAGGGAGGTCTAGAATTGGGTTGAAGACGTCAAATATGGGGAGGTGGCTGCAACCATGAAGGAAGCACTGACGAGGCCGATGAGATGCGAAGCTACATCTATTGTGGCTGCCATGTGGGCAGTGTGGAGAGGGTGTCGCACTCGTGTCTTCAACGATGGCAACGTAAACAGCAGCTTCCTCTACTGTTGTGCGCTGACGACTAGAGGGATGGAAGAACAATCACGCCAACCTATGCATGGGGCAACTGACGGGAAAATCAAGGTGAGAATGGGTTGGCGTGCACCTGCTGTAGGCCATATGAAGTTGAACGTGGACGGGTCTTGTGGAGAAGAGGGAGTCTCAAGCATTGGAGTAGTGATGAGAGACACAGCGGGGACTCTTATGGGGATGCTTGGGGAGAAGGTTACTACGGGAAAGGAGGTAGCTATGACAGAGGCTTTGGCTGTGCGGGCGGCGCTGGTATGGGTGAACAAAGAAGGCATTATACAGGTGGAAGTGGAATCTGACTCCATGATGATCGTCCAAGCGTGCAATACTACCGTATCACGGAGGGACTACCTTGGTACTATCGTGGAAGACATTCTTGAGTTGAAACTTTTTTTTCCTTTTGTAGCTTTAGATACATTAATCGTTTAGACAATAGGGAAGCTCATACAGTTGCCAACCATGTCCGTCGTGGACAAGTAGATAGAATTATTTTACTTCAGCCTTTTCCTTCTAGTAGTTCGAACCTTGTAAACCTTGTTTTAGCAATTTAATAGTTTTGAGGGGAACCCCCATCATAGGGTTTCCCGTCCTTTCTAAAAAAAAAGGGTTTTGGCCAAGTTGGGTTCAATGTTTGGTTATTAGTACATTACATAATTTCATATTGATTTAGGGTCCATCGTAATAGTGTGGTTCAAGTTTCATATCCTGTCGAAGTTTCATGTGGACATGACAAGATTTAGGACATTTAAGCTCAAATTACATCTGGAGACTCATAATAGAGTAATTTAAGGTCAAAGATCATTAAGGAATAAGAACCAAGCATAAGGTATGGTCTAGATCAGTAAGAACCACATTCAAAGTAAGGTGATGTCCACTAGGGTCTAGGCATCAAATTATCAACGTAAGGTACCAACATTCAATTATACATGCAATTATGTGTCAAAAGAGTCAACCATATCAAGGGGAATATTATGGACACATATTAGAGTCAAAGAGAGACATATATTATTGATTAAAAGTTGGTTAGGCACTAGTCCATCATTAAGTAGTAAGATTAGCATCAAAAGAGCAATGAACATCATTATAGTCAAATATGGTCACATATGTACAAAAAGGAGTCATTTATGAGAAATAGGGTGAGTAGGACCTTCATTAAGGCTACAAAGACATTAGAGTTATTGATTTGGTTCTTAGGTGGGTATACATGCATCAAAGTTCTGAAATTCATCATGATAGTGCATTAATTATGTTAAGAGGATCAAAAGGTAGCATTTTTGGAAAAACATGAGAGTTGGGATCATAGTCAGGTCATGAAACCATGTCCAAGTTGTAGATATTTTTTAGAGGATCATATTGATATATAATGTTGTGTATTTCCGAGAAGTGTAGCTTTATTAATGAGGTTTACTAAATCAAGGACAAATGATGGAGACTAGAGCAAAACATAATCACCTGAATAGATGCTTGGATGTGGGCCTCCAGAATCCCTTGCACGGCCCAGCTGCTTCTACAAGAGCCCATGAGGTCAGGTGATCGGGTCCACACCTGGTCTCGAGGAGTTTGTCTCCCACCCTCGTGCGGACGCTCCCCTGTTTCAGTGCCAGAACAAGGGCCGAACAGGGGACGCCTCCCTATCCTTCGGCGCACCTCCAACAGCGAGACCAAAAGAACAAGGGTGAGGGGATCTGAAGTGGAAGGGACCAGCGATGTCCCGAGTTCCTTTCATGGTGTTGTAAGGGGGTGCGAGACCGGCTGGGATGAAGAACTCTGGTGCCGTCAGGCTCTAACCCACTAGTTTCCCCACTGCCACAGGGCTTGAAGATGAGAGGGAGAAGGGAAGTGGTCACCGTCTGTCCTATTCCTACCAAACCATGGTTTCTAGTTGTGTCATCCTCCACCAGCGATGTCCCAGATAGCGCCCCAAAAGAAAGGGAAGGGTGGTGGCTAAGATGATGTCAAATGAAGGAGGAAGAGGAGGGTGTTGGCAGCC
Organism: Alisma plantago-aquatica; assembly: GCA_963693085.1. NCBI lineage: Eukaryota > Viridiplantae > Streptophyta > Magnoliopsida > Alismatales > Alismataceae > Alisma > Alisma plantago-aquatica. The sequence goes on along the minus strand of OY856414.1, from coordinate 539,727,848 downwards.
AGACCTAAGGAAGAGAAAGAAGGAAAACAGAACATGTGAGGGTTATAAGAGGACTCTGGGCTTAGGGTTTAGATGGGGGGATTAGAGGGCTACAACCTCCTCCATTACTCACTTTGGAAGGGAAGAAGGGGGGGAAGTTACTTCCCTTCACCACTTTCCCGATCGTGAGAGGGGAGAGCCAAGCCATCTGGATGGTTGTGCTCTGGCTGGACAGCTGGGCCCATGGGTGGGCTGGCCCAAGAGTAATATCATACAAGAAAAAGAGCACAAAAGGCATAGGATCATGTCATCTTCCAAAAGCCATAATTTTATATTCAATTCAGATTGGGATAATTTTTGTGTCGTCGGAATCATCATTGCAATATCTACAACTTTATATACATTTGAGAGTAGTAAGATCATAGTGACTAGGTCCAAAATGAGATGACCACTTAATATCCATTAAAATACCATGTTAAATACCTTTTATGACTTGTTAGGGAACTTTTATTAGAGGAGAGAGAATAAGAGGGTTAAATGATACCTTCTTCTTATTTAAAAGCCAGTAACGGAAAATAAACACCCCTTCATCAAGTTGCCTTATTTCATATGTATAAATTCAAGTTCAACCACTTTTTGTCTTTCTCTTTTTATTTCATTCAAATATCCTTAGTGGTGGAAGAGAGAAAAAGGAAAGGAAAGACTAACATTTATATTTTTAGTTAACTATAGTACTAGGTGCATGAAGAAAGAGAAGTATGCATTTTGAATCATATTTTGTATTTCCTGTCTCAATTTATTATAATAAATATCACTTCATGATCTTTTTGCAGAAACACCCTCAGCTAATTCTATTTGAGAAAAACTACATTGTTAGACTTAAATTAGCCTTGAAATTTTGGGATGTTACACTTTGTCTCATCACTCAATGTTTTGATTGTATCTATTAGCCTAAGGAAAGACCTGATTCTATGTTTGGGGGAATTAATAACATGATATTTTGTGGACATTTTGCACCTATTTTATTTCTATAATGACATCTATTTTATTAATTTTTCTATCTATTTTTGATGTCATTGAACAAAAATTGTATTTAACTACCCAATCTAAATATCCATGCTCACTTCATGCAGGTTCATCATCGGTCGCTACTACATCACCATTGTTGCGATCATGAAAAATCCATTTAGACAAGTGTCTCAACCGCAAAGACTCATTGGGTGTCTCACCCAAGACGGATTCAATGTTTGTCTCAATCAAGAAGAGCAGTTTCCCATCACAATTGCAATTGTCCATCAGTGATCACGACCACTACAGAGGTCTCGACCATTACAAAGGGGTCACAATCATGACAAAAAAGGGATGACTGTTGCAGAGATCATGACCAAGATAGTAGGTCACATCCATAATAATGGTTTTGATCGAGACAAGAGTAGTGAACATTACACAAGTCTAAGTCCATGGGAAATGCCTATAAATAGGCCGGACTTCACACACAGAAGGGGCGTCATCAAGAGACGATGAAGTTATGTTGCACTCCACAATCACTCATCATCTTATCCATAAATATTGGATCTTCAAAGACAAAAGTGATAGGAGAGAAGATATGCCATAACCTTCTTTGAAAGGAGTTTCCATCCATCATCTACACCAACTCTAGATCTAGATCTGAAGGAGTATTTTTGGAGTTCAAACGGTCCCGAGACCGCATGAAGCCAAACGGTCCCGAGACCGCATGAAGCCAAACGGTCCCAAGACCGCATGGAGTTCAAACGGTCCCGAGACCGCATGAAGCCAAACGGTCCTGAGACCGCATGAAGCCAAACGGTCCCAAGACCGCATGGAGTTCAAACGGTCCCAAGACCGCATGAAGCCAAACGGTCCCAAGACCGCATGGAGTTCAAACGGTCCTAAGACCGCATGGAGTTCAAACGGTCCCAAGACCGTTCGACGCCAAACGATCTCAAAACCGTTTGACGCCAAACGGTCTCAAGACCGTTTGACGCCAAACGATCTCAAGACCGTTTGATGCCAAACGGTCTCAAGACCGTTTGACGCCAAACGATCTCAAGACCGTTTGACGCCAAACGGTCTCAAGACCGTTTGACGCCAAACGGTCTCAAGACCGTTTGAACCCAAACGGTCTCCAGACCGTTTGACCTCACTCAAGGCCTATAAATAAGACCTCAAGGGCCATCCCTGAAAAGAGGAGTCCAGACGTCCAGAGGCTGCCTCTCTAGTACCAGAACAACTCCATCCACCGCCCGAGGCTGCCGGTCTAAGACTCACGTTCCATTACAAAGCTACCTTCTCTCTCATCAACAAAGAAGGTGAGAGGGGAAGATCCGTCGTCAAGCAAGCCACGAAGGGTGGAGATCGTTGCTCTCTCCACCAAGGGTTCAACCTTCTCTCCTCAGTGAAGATGATGTTCTTTCTATCTCTTCTTGCCTCCTCCTTTGTTGCTCCCTCTATGAGGAGCGAGTAGTTCCATCCACTGGGGCGCGGGGACTAGCCCCACTGCCCATGTCTTGTACTTTGTACTAAAAAGATGTTATCCTTTCGTTTTAATACTAAATCGTTCCATACATGCTTGAATGATGGCCACGTTCTTGTATGCATCTATTGTCTTTTGTTGTGGTTTGTCTACGACCGCTCTCGAGACTCGAATACCGATTTAGTGTTGGTTTCTGGTGTGTGTATCCACCACGCATCCGTTTCGGTGTCTAGGAGTGTATCTCACAGAGTGGAGTAAACTCACTATCATCCGTTGCACTTCCATCTGTATGGAAGTAACCTTGGTAAGTCGAGGAACACGCTTTGCGAGGGGAATGATGTAAAGCATGTGACCATTTGATCGGGAATGGCTGGCGTTGCAACATTCCCGCACTTCTCGTAGCTAGGTTATCCGAATAGGAGACTAGGCCTACAAAGATACTTTTCGATTTGATAATTATCGCTCGCTTGTTAGTTTTAGATGCACGTTTCATGAGGTTGAGTAAGATTCTCTCTTTGGAAGACTACATATCTTCATTGACACGTAGAAATGTACCGAATGAGAGCTACTTAACCCTTGAAGGATGCGATGCATTGCTCTTGTCTTATAAGGCATCGGTCTTGTGGAACATCGAAGGATGCAATGCATCGCTCTTGTCTTACGAGGCATCGGTCTTGTGGAACATCCTTGGATGCAATGCATCGCTCTTGTCTTATAAGGCATCGGTCTTGTGGAACGTCCATGCATCTAGTTTATAAGTCTTGCTTGCTTAGTACATATACAATGCATGTGTAGCGGTGGTAAATACCTGCTTAACCCCAGTGATTCATCATCATTTGTTAAATCTTAGTTTTACTTTCTTTATTTACTTTTCATGCTTTAGTCTAAAAACCAATCAAAATCCAACCTTTTGATATAAGTGCCAATTAGTAAAATAACTAAGTGAAGTGCCGTACGTTTTCCATCTTGTTGCTTGCAACAAGACCGTTGTCTTTTGGGTTCGATCCTAAATCTGTACTATGATAAGGCTTCCATACTCTTATGGGGTTGGAGTTGTTATCTAAGCACCAGTTCTAGGTAAACCTAGGGAAGACATCAATCCTCTCTAGGGTTTTTGGTGATAGAATTCTGGGACTCCCATTGGAAGACTGAAAATCTTTTGGTGTAAGTCCTAGCTCCATCAAAAAATGGCGCCGTTGCCGGGGACAACGGAACGTTAGTATTTCACTTAGTTTATTTTCTAGTTGGTTAGGATTTTTATGCTTTCTTTTTGAATCATAACTCATCATCTTCTTGAAGCTTCCATATTGTCTCTATTATCTAAAGGTGTTCTCTTTTCTTTACTCAGGTAGAACCCGTATATGCAATCACCGCATAATCAAGGATTCTCCCTTGATCCGGAGTTCGACTCCGAGGTAGAGAGAAGTTTCCACCGCAGAATCCGTCTCAATCGCCAACGCGCTAGTCAAATGGCTGACGAACAGCATCAAGCCACTTTGGTGATGGAGAGAGTCAATGCTGCTATCGCCGCACAACGGGCACAACTCATTGCAGACACCCGTGCCCAAATACAAGCGGAGATACGAGCATAAGAGCAAGCCCGCATAAGAGCAGAGACCGAGGCTGCTCAGCTCGAATTACGAAACAAGCAACTGAGGGACTATGCTGTCCCGAAGAATTACGAAGACAACCACCCGGTCTGGCCTCCGATCATCAACATCCCAAACTTTGAGATTCAGACCCAGTGGATCCAGATTATGCAAGGAATTTCCTTCTCAGGAGGTTCAGGAGACGATTGCATGGACCATTTGAAACGGTTTAAGGCATTATGCCGCCTGGTCCCGCAAGCTGGTATTGCTTTCGACGCAATAATGCTCCACCTGTTTCATTTCACCTTATCTGGAAGGGCCTTGAGTTGGTACAACTCATTGGACAGAGAACCCATCATAACCACTTGGGCCCCTCTAGAGGAAAAATTCTTGGAGAAGTTCTTTCCACCCTCGCTGACCTATGAAATCAGAGGGCAGATCAACCATTTCTCCCAGCTACCTGGAGAAACCCTCGCTGAGGCATGGGAAAGATTCAAGGAACTTCTACGCAAATTCCCTCATCATGGAATTTCACAGAATCAATTGATTGAAACTTTTTATCGGGGGGTAAGCGATGACATTAAACAGTTCCTAGATTCCTCGTCTGGAGGAAATTTCATGAGGAAAAACTATGAAGATGCCTGGAAAATCGTTACTTTAGGAGCTGAAAACCAGTCCAACTGGGGGCGGTCAGCCGGAAAAGGCATCCTTAAAGTCTTTAAAGCTGAGGAATCGATGGAACTAAAGTCAATAGTCGAGGCTTTGACGACAATCGCTCATAAACAGCAAACCCTCGAAACAACTCTAGGGGAAATTGATAAGAAGAAAACCCCGCTGGTTCATCAAGTCAAAGCCGTCACAGGATCCTGTGAAGCTTGTCATGCTTCAGATCATCCGACTCTTTCCTGTGGAATGCTCTATAATGTGATGATGGATCTGCATCCACCACCACAACCCTATGAGGCCATCACTAATCAGGCTGAAGATCAGATTCCAGAGCAAGTCAACTCCATCCATACTATTCCCAGACAAGTTTATTATAATCCCAGTCAACCAAGGAACCATCCTGGATTCCAGTATGGGAATCCCTCTGGAACTGCGAATCCGCAACATCAGACACAAGGGGGACTTGACAGTAGGCTGCCTCCTGGATTTCCAAACAATTTTAACCAAAATCAAGGGAACCCAAGGAACAATTTCCCTAGGGCTAACTACCCTAGAAATCAATCAGCCTACTATCAGTACACTCATCCCCCGCTTCACCCGCAATTGCATATTCAACAGTCTCAACAACAAAACCCTCAGAAAAACGTCATTGCACAACCGGAAGATGAGCTATCTTTGATAAAACAAATGCTTCAGTCTCAGCAAACCATGCTGGCCAACCAACAAGCTCAACAGAAGGCAGTTGAAGCACAGCTTGCCCAGATTGCTGCACAATTGAAACCCCCAACAGGCACTTTTGATGGGCAGCCTGATCCAAACTCTAAATACGGGCAAAATAAACACGAACAGCTGAATGCCGTCACCACAAGGTCGGGACGCATTCTTCCTGAACCCATCAAGATCACTCTAGATGATGATGATGTGCCCACTTTTATGACGAAAGAGATCTCGCAACAAGAGATTGGGAAATCCCCCGAAGGCACAGAGGACAAAAACAAAGTGCATGTACCTGCAGAATCCAAGGTCCCGCAATTCAAACTAAGGATTCCGTATCCGGGCAGACTGCAAGAAACAAAAATGGACGCCAGATTTCAGAAATTCAAGGAAGCAATGAAGAAACTTTATATTGACATCCCACTCCTTGACGCTCTATCCGAAGTACCAGCATGGGCAAGATATCTCAAAACTTTGCTATCACGTAAGTATATCACCAAAGAGAAGGAAACCGTCAAGCTCGCTCAAACCACTTCTGACATCATCTTGAACAAACTACCCAAAAAGAAGAAGGACCCAGGTTCCTTCGGAATCCAATGTTGCATTGGAAATGCATCCACAAAGAAAGGATTGGCTGACCTTGGGGCTAGTATATCCATTATGCCCTACTCAATGTGCCAACGCCTCGGTTTCACTGACCTGCTGCCTACAGCAATGACTATTCAACTAGCCAACTCCACCATAACCGCACCGTTGGGAATCATCGAAGATATCCCAGTAAGGATAGGGAAGGATGCCTACGTTCCATGTGATTTTGTCATCATGAATATTAAAGAAGACTTAAGGTATCCGATCATTTTCGGTAGGCCTTTCCTAGCTACAGCCAGAGCGCTAATCGATGTCGAAGCCGGAACCATCATTCTTAGGCTCGGGAAAGAAGCAATTCAATTCTGCGTCCTTGATAGCATGCAAGGTCCCAGCATCCAAGAAGAAGTCTTTCTTTTAGACGCAATTCAACAAATGTCGCAATTAGAAATCTCCGAGCCAATTGACGAACTTGAGAATGCTCTTATCAATCCAGAAGTTGAATTCTCTGCAAATGAACTAGTCCAGCAATGCATCCAATACCTAGAAAAGATAGAAGAAGCACCAAAGGCTACTTTTGAAGAGCTTAAAGCCATCACTACCATTGAAGCAGCAGAACCATCAAAAACCCCTGAATTGAAGACTTTACCTACAGGGCTTAAATATGTTTTCCTGGATAAGGAAGAGCTATGCCCAGTTATTATCAGCTCCACCCTTACCGAAGACCAAGAAGTCAAACTTCTGGACAAACTAAGGAGGAACAAAAAGATCATTGGTTATAAAATAACCGACCTCACAGGCATAAACCCGGCTCTATGTATGCATAAGCTTCCTATGGTTGAAGAATTTAAACCCACTCGTGAACATCAAAGAAAACTGAACCCAAATTTGAAAGAGGTAGTCCGTTTGGAAGTCCTCAAACTACTCAAAGCTGGCATGATCTATCCTATCTCTGACTCTCAGTGGGTCAGTCCAGTTCAAGTTGTCCCAAAGAAAGGGGGCACTACTGTAGTGATCAACGATAAAAATGAGCTCGTACCTACTAGGACTGTAACGGGCTGGCGAATGTGCATCGATTATAGGAAGTTGAATAAAGCTACAAGAAAAGACCACTACCCTCTACCCTTCCTTGACGAAGTCCTAGAGCGCTTGGCCCACCAAAAGTATTTCTGTTATCTCGATGGTTACTCCGGGTTCTACCAAATACCCATACATCCAGAGGACCAAGAAAAAACCACCTTCACTTGTCCCTTTGGGACATATGCTTTCAGAAGAATGTCGTTCGGGCTATGTAACGCTCCTGCTACTTTCCAACGCTGCATGTCTGCCATCTTCGTCGGATTAACCGAATCTGTTATGGAAGTCTTTATGGATGATTTCTCTGTCTATGGATATTCTTTCGATAACTGTCTAAATAATCTTGAACGAGTCCTACAACGTTGCAAGGAAACGAACCTTATCCTGAATTGGGAAAAATGTCATTTCATGGTAACAGAAGGTATCGTCCTCGGACATAGAGTAAGTGATAGGGGAATTGAGGTCGACAAAGCAAAGATTGATGTTATCTCAAAGTTGTCACCTCCGAAGGACATAAGGGGCGTTCGAGCTTTCCTAGGTCATGCAGGGTTCTACAGAAGGTTCATCAAAGATTTCTCGAAAATAGCTAAACCCATGACCCAACTCCTGACAAAAGATGCCGAGTTCGTTTTCGACCAAGAATGCATGCGAAGTTTCTCTACCATTAAAGAAGCATTAATTTCTGCACCTATTCTAAGGGCTCCAGACTGGTCGCAACCATTCGAAATCATGTGCGACGCAAGTGATTATGCCATAGGAGCCGTTTTAGGACAACGGATCGATAAGAAACCCTATGTCATCTACTATGCATCAAAATAGCTTGACGAAGCACAGAAAAACTACACGACCACGGAAAAAGAGTTTTTGTCTATCATCTACGCCTTCGAAAAATTCCGCTCTTACCTAATCGGCTCTAAAGTCATCGTCTACACTGACCATTCTGCTATCCGACATCTGATCCAGAAACAGGACGCCAAACCCAGGCTCATCCGCTGGGTATTAATGCTTCAAGAATTCGACATAGAAATCAAAGATAAAAGTGGCGTAGAGAACGTTGTAGCCGATCACCTCAGCAGAATCGAGGTTGAAGAAAAAGATAAAATCCCTATCAGGGATTCTCTTCCTGATGATCAGCTTATGAAGGCCACTCATAGTTTTCCTTGGTTTGCTGATATCGTCAATTATCTAGCCACAGGGATCATCCACCTGTCTGCTTCATATCAGGATAAAAGGAAATTCCTTCATGATATAAAACGTTATCATTGGGACGAACCCTAATTATTCTACCTCTGTGCCGACGGACTTTTTCGCCGGTGCCTTCCAGAAGAAGAAATAACCTCAGTTTTGGAACACTGCCACTCCGGACCCACGGGGGGGCACATGGGCGCCAAGAAAACTGCCATAAAAGTTCTACAATCCAGTTTCTTTTGGCCCACCATATCAAAAGACTCACATGATTTTGTCAAAGCCTGTGATAAATGCCAATTTTCGGGCAACATATCAAAAAGGGATGGAATGCCTCTTACCATGTGGCAGGAAATTGAACTGTTTGATGTATGGGGGGTAGACTACATGGGACCTTTCCCTTCATCATATGGCTTCTCTTACATTTTGGTTGCAGTGGATTACGTCTCAAAGTGGGTCGAAGCTATACCCACCGTATCCAATGACTCCAAACCTGTTGTCAAATTGTTCAAAGACACTATTTTTCCGAGATTTGGAGTTCCAAGAACGGTCATATCTGATGGCGGGACCCATTTCCTGGAATGAAGTTTCGAAGCGTTACTGAGAAAATACGGAGTCCATCACAAAGTTGCCACACCTTACCACCCACAAACTAGTGGCCAGGTAGAAGTATCCAATAGACAGATAAAAGCGATTCTTGAAAAAACAGTGAATAAAAACCGCACTGATTGGTCCACCAAACTTCCTGACGCCCTCTGGGCATACCGTACTGCTTACAAAACACCAATTGGAACAACTCCGTTTTGTTTGGTGTACGGCAAATCATGTCATCTTCCAGTAGAACTGTAACATAAAGCCTGGTGGGCCATCAAGCAACTAAACTTTGACCTTAAAAGCGCAGGGGAGAACAGACAACTCCAGCTACAGGAGCTAGAAGAACTCCAAATGACAGCATATCACAGCGCCAGAATCTATAAAGAGCAAACAAAAATGTGGCACGATGGACATCTTAAGAGAAAAGATATCTCCGTTGGCGACAAAGTGCTCTTATTCAACTACAAGCTCAGATTATTCCCCGGAAAGCTCCGAACAAAATGGTCCGGACCCTTCACCATAAAACATATCTACCCAACTGGAGCCGCCATTATCATCGACAACAACGGAGGAGAAAGAACGGTTAACGGGCACCGTTTAAAAAGATACTACACTCAGGAAGACAAAACACATCAACAAACCCTCGATATCAGAGATGCTACGCCCACAGCATAACAACCTTACAGTTTCGTCGAGCCAGTGACGTAAAACCAAGGCGCTTCTTGGGAGGCAACCCAAGACCTCAGTATCACCTTCTCTAATTTCTAGTTTTTTATTTTTCTTTTGAATTTGTTTTGCTTTCTTTAAGTTCTTTCATCATTAATCTAAAAATACAAAAAAATCTACATAATCAAAACTACAAAAACAATACATAAAACAAACTTCATAAAAATTCATAAACCAAAATACAAAAAAATAATATACATACTCAAAAACAAACATAAAAATATACAAACCCTTTGTGCCCCTCCAAACGGCCTTCAAACTGTTTGAAGCCAAACGGTCTCCAAACCGTTTGGAGCCAAACGGTCTTGAAACCGTTTGGACTCCAAACGGTCTTCAAACCGTTTGGAGCCAAACGGTCCTCAAACCGTTTGGGACCAAACGGCCCTCAAACCGTTTGGGACCAAACGGTCTTGCAACCGTTTGAGACCAAACGGTCCTGAAACCGTTTGGACCAAACGGTCCTCAAACCGTTTGGGACCAAACGGCCCTCAAACCGTTTGGGACCAAACGGTCTTGCAACCGTTTGAGACCAAACGGTCCTGAAACCGTTTGGACCAAACGGTCCTAAACCGTTTGGGACCAAACGGTCCTGAAACCGTTTGGGACCAAGCGGTCTTCAAACCGTTTGGAATACAAAAGGTCACCCACCTATCACTATAAATATCGACCCTACCCCTCCGTCTTTCTCTCTTCGAACCTTTGATTTCCCCAGAATTTTCGTGCGAAGAGCTTCCCTTTTTGCTCCTGTTGCATCCGCGCAAATTCACCCTTCCGTCCACCTTCCGCAAGGTAGTCCGGCGACTCCACGCTGCTCATTCCATCGCCAGTCGCTGCTTACGTTGCCATCGCCGTCGTTATCGACCGAGTTCACCGACTCTTCTATCGCCTTCATCGCCACGCCATTCTGTCGTCACCATCATGGCGCCAGTTGCCGTTTCCTTTACCATCGCATGACGTCTCTCTCTTCGCCATCGCCGTCGCTGTCAAAAGACTTCACCGACTCTTCCACCGCTTTCATCGCCGTCGCCGTTCCCTCATCGTTTTCGTCTTTGTCGAAGGCGCCATCGCGTTTTTCACCTTCGCGCCGTTCCACCTTCTCCCGCGCCGGCGACCGGCGACTCTTCGCTTTCCAAACAGTCTTGAAACCGTTTGGGGCCAAACGGTCCTCAAAACCATTTGGAACCAAACGATCCTGAAACCGTTTGGGACCAAACGATCCTGAAACCGTTTGGGACCAAACGGTCTTGAAACCGTTTGAAACCAAACGGTCCTCAAAACCGTTTGGAACCAAACGATCCTGAAACTGTTTGAGACCAAACGGTCTTGAAACCGTTTGGAACCAAACGGTCTTGAAACCGTTTGAGACCAAACGGTCTTGAAACCGTTTGAGACCAAACGGTCTTGAAACCGTTTGGAACCAAACGGTCCTGAAACCATTCGGTCTTCGTTTCCTTTTTGCTTTCACAAAATGTAAAAGATATAACTACATATCAAATTTAAACTATCTCAAATCTTCTCTAAATTACGAAACTCATACTTTTTTCAGAAGTGGCGTCAAACAAGGCTTCCGGATCCGGAACTGCCCTTGCTCCGACAAGGGAGCCGATGATGGAGGAGCGAGACACGCTCATACAAATAAGGGACACTTACAACACCACCAGAGCCGTCCCTCCCAAGACCAAGATCATTGACATCCTGTGTAAAATAACCCGCCTCACCAAATGCCTGGGTGAGGCTCCTGCAGAAGACGTCGAGCACATCTTTTCGAACGATGATGAAGGTTCGGACTACACACCGAACCCCGATGAAGACTCCTCTGCCCAAGAGACAGAGGGAAAGCGCAAGGCTGCAACATCACGTCTTTTCTAAAAATACTTACTTGCGCATTCCCTCTCAATTTGTGAAGCTGAACAACATTTGGGGAATTGGTCGAGCATTGCTTAGTTATTCAGCAAAGCAGTTTCCCGTAAAACTTTTTCACTATCAGGATGGGAACCGTAGGATATCCAAAATGGGTGTTGGTTGGTATGACTTTCAGATAGAAAACGATCTGAGGATTGGAGATGTATTTGTATTTGAGCTACTTCTGAAGGACAAAGATATCGTGAACTTTTGTGTAACCAAGCAGCACATATCAAGTAGCACTTGCAACAAAGACCATCCTCCAGTTAGTGGCAACATGGAAGATGGAATCAATATTGAGAATAGCAGCTACCTGACTTAATCCATGGATGATGAAGTAGGACATCCCAAGGAAACTGATGTCGAAGGCAGCGGCTACCACAGTAACTTGAAGTATGATCAAGCAAAGGATCTGCTAGACAATATCAAGACAAAATTGCAAAAGAATGCGCTGCGAAATTAATGGAGCTCCTGAGTCAGCACTCCAAGGCATACAGCAAAGAGCACTTCAATCGCCCAGCCTTCTGCCACAAATGCCCCCATCTTTACGAGGGCAATTCGCATCCACTCTACTCCGATCTCCAGGGGCTACCGAAAATCTGCCTTAACTCGCAGCCCTTGTTCTAATGACTTCTCAACCTAGCACTTTGCCACTCTGGGGACAGAGTGTGTGATAAGTTAGGGGGGGATTCATTAGACAAGGGCTAGGTATCAACTTCTATACTCCCTTTTCCTTTTTACAATTCCCTAAAAATATATATATATATATATATATATATATAGTCACCTCAACTAACCCTAGAATCATGTTAGTCTCTGCAAGTAAATAGCACTCAGACATCAAATGGCGATTTATCAATTTCCACCTACTGTGGATCCCATATTTTTGCTTCAATTCTTTATCTGACTCTCCACAGGCCAAAATCAGGGCAGAAATAAGCCGAGATCTCGAGGATGAGAGGGAAATTAGGCAACTTCCGAATCAAAAAGTTCTGCAAGTGGACCACAAACCAAACAAGTGCATGCTGAAAAACTTTAAGAACAGCTTTCCTCTCTTCAAAATAAAAGAGGCTTGGCCGCCCAAAATAAATCCTCATTCCAAAACCCAAGCCTGTGAGTTTTTGAATAAAAGCCAGAGAGACGAATAAAATCATGAGAGTTGTGCCACGCATAAGGACCTATATGAAGAACTGATAAAGGGCTCACCCGGCCGGCACATTCCGCTGCCCTCACAAAGGCAGATGTGTCGCGTCCGGTAGTGAAACCCTAAAAGTTCCAAGTATATGAAAAGGGCTCATAAAGGACTTGCCCGGCCGGTACATTCAGCTGCCCTCATAAAGGCAGATGTGTCATGCCCGGTAGTGAGATCCTAAAAAGCATAGACAGCCCCTCCCCCACTCGAAGGGGAGCTACACTTCAAAGCCTTTAGCCAACCCTCATACCCTCTCTAGCTTCCAGTAGGTTTCCAGAGAGGTATAAAGTTGATTAGAGTCAACGGCATGCACAAAATAAATGTGGTCCCAAGGCAAATTTTGAGGTACGGAAAAACCCTGAGATCAAAGCAACTCTCGAAATCCAAAAGAATCAAGGCATGCAATAAGCCTCGATATGACCCCTGGGGAACTCAGGTCAAGAATTGAAGCAAGAGTATGGAGACCCTAATTAAGACCGCCTCGCCATTTCATGTCTCAGCTCTATCTAACTTTAGGACAAGCTAGACTCTAAGTTGGGGGGGTGATAACCTCCTATTTTAGTAGTTTATCTTAGTCTTTTTCTTTAGTTTTCCATACTCTTTTTACGTTTATACGGTACATAAACCTAATTTTCCCCCTTTTTGTAAATACATCATCAAACTAACCTTTTCCTTTTACACTTGCAGAAAGAGCACAAAAAAATCATAAAAGAATAAACCAACCTCAAGGCCGAGTGAAGCCAAACAGTCCCAAGACCGCATGGAGTTCAAACGGTCCCGAGACAAAGTGAAGCCAAACGGTCCCGAGACCGCATGAAGACAAACAGTCCCAAGACCGCATGGAGTTCAAACGGTCCCGAGACCGCATGAAGCCAAACGGTCCCGAGACCGCATGAAGCCAAACGGTCCCGAGACCGCATGAAGCCAAACGGTCCCAAGACCGCATGGAGTTCAAACGGTCCTGAGACCGCATGAAGCCAAACGGTCCCGAGACCGCATGAAGCCAAACGGTCCCAAGACCGCATGGAGTTCAAACGGTCCCAAGACCGCATGAAGCCAAACGGTCCCAAGACCGCATGGAGTTCAAACGGTCCCAAGACCGCATGGAGTTCAAATGGTCCCAAGACCGTTCGACGCCAAACGATCTCAAAACCGTTTGACGCCAAACGGTCTCAATACCGTTTGACGCCAAACGATCTCAAGACCGTTTGACGCCAAACGGTCTCAAGACCGTTTGAACCCAAACGATCTCCAGACCGTTTGACCTCACTCAAGGCCTATAAATAAGACCTCAAGGGCCATCCCTGAAAAGAGGAGTCCAGACGTCCAGAGGCTGCCTCTCTAGTACCAGAACAACTCCATCCACCGCCCGAGGCTGCCGGTCTGAGACTCACGTTCCATTACAAAGCTACCTTCTCTCTCATCAACAAAGAAGGTGAGAGGGGAAGATCCATCGTCAAGCAAGCCACGAAGGGTGGAGATCGTTTCTCTCTCCACCAAGGGTTCAACCTTCTCTCCTCAGTGAAGATGATGTTCTTTCTATCTCTTCTTTCCTCCTCCTTTGTTGCTCCCTCTATGAGGAGCGAGTAGTTTTATCCACTGGGGCGCGGGGACTAGCCCCGCTGCCCATGTCTTGTACTTTGTACTAAAAAGATGTTATCCTTTCATTTTAATACTAAATCGTTCCATACATGCTTGAATGATGGCCACGTTCTTGTATGCATCTATTGTCTTTTGTTGTGGTTTGTCTACGACCGCTCTCGAGACTCGAATACCGATTTAGTGTTGGTTTCTGGTGTGTGTATCCACCACGCATCCGTTTCGGTGTCTAGGAGTGTATCTCAAAGAGTGGAGTAAACTCACTATCATCCGTTGCACTTCCATCTGTATGGAAGTAACCTTGGTAAGTCGAGGAACACGCTTTGCGAGGGGAATGATGTAAATCATGTGACCATTTGATCGGGAATGGCTGGCGTTGCAACATTCCCGCACTTCTCGTAGCTAGGTTATCCGAATAGGAGACTAGGCCTACAAAGATACTTTTCGATTTGATAATTATCGCTCGCTTGTTAGTTTTAGATGCACGTTTCATGAGGTTGAGTAAGATTCTCTCTTTGGAAGACTACATATCTTCATTGACACGTAGAAATGTACCGAATGAGAGCTACTTAACCCTTGAAGGATGCGATGCATTGCTCTTGTCTTATAAGGCATCGGTCTTGTGGAACATCGAAGGATGCAATGCATCGCTCTTGTCTTACGAGGCATCGGTCTTGTGGAACATCCTTGGATGCAATGCATCACTCTTGTCTTATAAGGCATCGGTCTTGTGGAACGTCCATGCATCTAGCTTATAAGTCTTGCTTGCTTAGTACATATACAATGCATGTGTAGTGGTGGTAAATACCTGCTTAACCCCAGTGATTCATCATCATTTGTTAAATCTTAGTTTTACTTGCTTTATTTACTTTTCATGCTTTAGTCTAAAAACCAATCAAAATCCAACCTTTTGATATAAGTGCCAATTAGTAAAATAACTAAGTGAAGTGCCGTACGTTTTCCATCTTGTTGCTTGCAACAAGACCGTTGTCTTTTGGGTTCGATCCTAAATCTGTACTATGATAAGGCTTCCATACTCTTATGGGGTTGGAGTTGTTATCTAAGCACCAGTTCTAGGTAAACCTAGGGAAGACATCAATCCTCTCTAGGGTTTTTGGTGATAGAATTCTGGGACTCCCATTGGAAGACTAAAAATCTTTTGGTGTAAGTCCTAGCTCCATCAGGAATCTAAGACTTGGGCTTTGTACATTTGGGATGAATCCATACGGGACATTGAGTAGCCAACATAGCACTTGGACAGTCATGCTTTGTATATACAATCTTCCTCCCTGGTTGTGTATGAAAAATAAGTATGTAATGTTGTCATTGTTGATATCGGGCCCTAAACAACCTGGAAATGATATCTATGTTTATCTTGAACCTCTGATTGATGACTTAAAGAAACTCTGGGGTGAAGGTATGATGACCTATGATGCTTCACGAAGAGAGACATTTCATTTGCATGCTATGTTGTTTTGCACTATTAATGACTTTCCAGCATATGGGAATTTGTCTGGATATAGTGTCAAATGAGATAAAGCGTGTCCTATAGGTGAAGAGAACACTGATTCAACAAGACTAAAACATGGTGGTAAGACTTTATATCTCAGTCATCGAAGGTTTCTTACAAAATTCCATCCGTATCGTAGGAAGCGCAAAGCATTCAATGGATTGAATGAGGAACGGAGTGCACCTAAACCTATACCAGGGGAGGTTGTTTATGAAAGAGTAAAAGACTTTTTCAATGAATTTGGTAAGAGATCAAAATGTACTATGGCCACACAGAGTGACAAATCTTTATTCAAGAAGAGGTCAATATTTTGGGATCTTCCTTATTGGAGTTCTTTGACAGTCGGGCATTGTATCAATGTCAAGCACATTGAGAAAAATGTTTGTAATAGTGTCATTGGTACTTTGTTGAATATACCAGGTAAGACTAAAGATAGGATAAAATCCAGACTGGACCTATGTGAAATGGGAATAAGGTCAGAATTAACAAAATTACTTGAAATGGGAAATCGGAGAACATACTTACCTCCCGCCTGTTACACATTGTCTAGAAAGGAGAAGAAAGCTTTTTGTGAATGTTTGGTAAATGTTAAGGTGCCACAGGGTTACTCATCCAACATCCGTAGATTGGTATCAATGAAAGATCTGAAGTTGATAGGTCTTAAATCTCATGATTGTCACACTCTAATGCAACAAATATTGCCAGTGGAAATTTGATCTATATTGTCGAAGCATGTAAGGTTTGCAATCACCAGACTTTGTTTCTTTTTCAATAGTCTGTGCAGCAAAGTTATTGATCCTGATACTCTCAATAATTTGCAAAGAGAAGTGGTTGTTACCCTATGTCAACTTGAGATGTATTTCCCTCCTTCGTTCTTTGATATCATGGTACATCTTGTTGTCCACTTGACTAGGGAAGTGAAAATGTTGGGACCAGTTTTCTTGCATTGGATGTATCCCTTTGAACGATACATGAGCATTTTTAAAAGTGATCTTCGAAACTGTTATCGGTCTGAAGGGAGTATTATTGAGGGTTATTTGGTGAGAGAGGTTATGGATTTTTGCAATGACTTTCTCAATGGTAATGACACTCCTGATAATGATAAGAATATTGAGGAGCAATTTGGCAAAGGAATTTTGGGATCACAGGTGAAAGTGAACAGCCATGACCAGTTGGAACAAGGTCACTTGTATATTTTACACAACATGGACGAAGTGAGTGTTTATATCGAGGAACATACCAATTTCATCAAGAGACAATATCCTCGAGCCAATGCAATGTGCCTTGCTAGAGAGCATAACAAGACATTTATTAAGTGGTTTGAAGATAAAGTCTTACATCAACTATCTCAAACACCAAATCATATTACGGAAACTATCAAATGCCTCACCTTTAAACCAAAATTGAATGTTATGTCTTATGAAGGGTATGACATTAAAGGATTCACATATTACACAAAGTGCCAAGATGATAAGAGTGTCGTCCAAAACAGTGGGGTCACCCTTCAAGCGTCGACTATGTTTTTGCAAGTGCAAAGGATAAGAGTCCACATGAAGCTAAAATGTCATATTACAGTGTCATTGAAGACATATGGGAGTTTGACTACATAGATTTCATAATTATGCTCTTCAAATGTAATTGGGTTAATAACACCAAAGGAGTTATGGTGGATGAATTGGGTTTCACTTTAGTGAACTTTGAAAAGATTGGCGGTGAACCATTCATATTGGCATCACAGGTGAAACAAGTATTTTATATCGATGATCCTGCAAATGATAAATGGTTGGTTGTTCTTCATGGTAAAAGACAGTTCATTGAAGATCCTATAGATGAAGAAGAGTACTATGATAAGTATGATGACTCTAGTCCATTCTGAGTTGGGTTGCCAACACCAGCAAATATTGAAGCTAATGATGACTTGTATGTGCACGAAGATCACAATGAAGGATTGTTAATTGATAAAAAATCGTAATATTATAGGCATGTTTATATGTTTTTATATGTTTTATTTTTTCTAAATGTGAACTTTACAATGTGAATGTGAACTTTACAATGTGAATTACTTTACACTGTGAATGTGAACTTTCAGATGGTTGAGCATTATCCTGATGACCGTGCTGATGATTACCGTGAGGGTGAGGACATCAATGCGCTACCTCACAATGTAAGTTTTAAAAATATATCATATATTTATATCTATATGTCCATTTATAGTTATATCTTGTAAGTGTGTTTATTTTGTCAAATTTTAGGTTGATGATGCACATGTACCCTCTGAAGCACTTGAGGCACTTGATGAGAAACACCAAAAAGTTGACAAGAGAAGGGGCATCACTATGATGAAGAAGTTAACAGCACTAAGGGGCAATGGAACCAAACTTGTTGTGGATTTTGATAATGCAGGAAATGCAATTGGAGTGAATCGCAATTCGTTTGTTTCATATCTTCGGTATGTTACTCATAGCCATTGCGGTTGTAAGATAGATTGTTGGCATAAAGTTCCTAAGGGGAAGAAAGACATAATATGGAAGGATTTATGCATGAGTTATTATTAATTTGCAATTCTATTTTGTAGATTACTATTTTTTTGGATACTAGTTAATAGCAATTCTATTTTGCAGAGTATATTTGCATTGGATGAAAAGTTGCATTGTAAATGCATGATGCAACGTTGTGGGAGAGTCCTAAGGAACTATAGGACAAATCTCACCCGAGAATACATTAAAGAAGGTGACAAGAGGAAGAAGAAAATCACTAAAGAATGGAACTTCCTGGACCAAGAAGAATGGGACATGTTTGTTGCTTCAAGAAAAACTGATGAATTCAAGGTATTAGGCGTCACTCCCAATTTAATTAATATATGTTGTATTCACCTATTCAAGATTAGAATTTAGTGTTACTAACCAAATCATTAATGTGCATACTAACTAGGCCCTCAGTGAGGCGCAAATAGCAAGGTGTGCACTGAATGTGCATGACACACAATGGGTCCAAAGGGGTATGCAGGCATTCGCCAAAGACTACAGGTTGAGTCTACTTCTCAGTCTACTACTACTCACGAGTCCTCTACTATAGGTACCACACCTCTGCCTCGCCATGATGTCTGGATAGCTGGGAGGAAAAATAAGAAGGGAGAAATAAGGAAGCCCGCAACTACTGAGGCAGCTGCAAAAATGGTAAAATACAACTCTTAGAGCAATCGTTTGAATATTGATTATTTGTGGTGTTTACTTAATCACAAATTTTTGTTTTGGTGATTATCTGGAGCTGCAAGAGCTGAGGAAACAAGGCAAGTTCATCCCTGAGGGCACAAGGGATGAATTGATAGTTGCTCTGGGTAACCCACAACATCATGGACGTGTTAGGGTTGTAGGCGCTGGTGTGGGCATCTGTAACATCCCAGGATTTGAGGCCTTGGATAAGTTGTTCTTAAAAGGAATGATTGGACTACCCATATCACCAAGGTGCACCTGCTTTTCAGGGAGCCCATCTCTAAAGAACTCCATAGTTAAGTGTGCTCAGCTTGGAGTAGTACTAGGATGGGTGACTAGTCGGGAAGTTGATCCTGGCTTGTGTGTCAGTGTGGACAAAGTGCACAGTTAAGGCTAGTGGTGGTCTGTGGAGCCAGTCGTCATTCCTAAAACTCTACTAGAGCCTTGGGCAGTGGGCCCAGGCGTTACAAATGGTATCAGAGCCAATTCCCCTCTAGTAGGTGGGCCCCACATGGACATGGCATGCCAGTCTTGAGTCGTGCGGTCCAGGCATGTAGGAAAGGGTTGTCCATGGTTGACGTAGCCACCCTTGCGCTGGTTATCTGTGATCGGGAGCTGGGTGTCCATTGGCCAATGTGGGTCTACACTGAAATGGGGAAGAGATTATGAGGCCTTATAGTTGAACCTTGACGAGGAAGTTAAGAGTCTAAGTGGGGGAGATTGTAACATCCCAGGATTTGAGGCCTCAGATAAAGCACTCTTAAAAGGAATGATTGGACTACTCATATCACCAAGGTGCACCTCCTTTTCCGAGAGACCATCACTAAAGAACTCCATAGTTAAGAGTGCTCAGCTTGGAGTAGTACTAGGATGGGTGACCAGTCCATAAGTTGACCCCAGCATTAACGTGCTTGAGGACAAATCATGCAGTTAAGGCTAGTGGTGGTCTGTGGGGCAAGTCGTCATTCCTGAAACTTTACTAGAGCCTTGGGCAGTGGGCTCGGGCGTTACAAATGGTATCAGAGCCATAACCCCTCTAATAGGTGGGGCCCGCATGGGCATGGCATGCCAGTCTTGAGTCGTTCGGTCCAGGCATGTAGGAAAGGGTTGTTACCCTTGCGCTAGTATTCTGTGATCGGGAGCTGGGTGTCCATGGGCCATTGTAGGTCTGCACTGAAATGGGGTCAGATTATGAGGCCATATAGTTGAGCCTTGATGAGGACGTCAAGAGTCTAAGTGGGGGAGATTGTAACATCCCAGGATTTGAGGCCTTGGATAAGTTGATCTTAAAAGGAATGATTGGACTACCCATATTACCAAGGTGCACCTCCTTTTCAGGAAGCCCATCTCTAAAGAACTCCATAGTTAAGCGTGCTCAACTTGGAGTAGTACTAGGATGGATGACCAGTCGGGAAGTTGATCCTGGCTTGCGCGTCAGTGTGGACAAAGTGCACAGTTAAGGCTAGTGGTGGTCTGTGGGGTCAGTCGACATTCCTGAAACTCTACTAGAGCCTTGGGCAGTGGGCCCATGTGTTACAACATCAAAGCGTTCTTTGGGCCATCCCAGTGCAAACATGTCCCAAAAGCGGGAATTTCACAAGAAGAGGTAACCTATTCTTTCTTTAGAATGTTACTGTAAAAGAGAATTCAATAATCAGAAGCTAATGTTTCTTTTATCCATGTATAGGTAGATAAGATAGTTGATAGGAGAGTCGATGAAGTAGTTGATAAGAGAATCAAGGAAGCAGTTGATAAGACACTCCATGAAGAAATGAGCAATGGCAGGCATCTCTGACTGCCACTCAGTAGACAGTACCTATGGCGTCCCGCTCTACTCCTACTGTAGAAGTTGGGAGTAATCCTGTAGACCCACTACCTAGCACATCTACTGTAAGTATTTTTATGACATAGTAACTAGTCTTTTCAAGATGATATGTTTTCAAGATGATATGTATGTATGTATATAACATTCTTTACACAATTTTGTAGGGGTTGAAGCCATGTCGTCTAAAAAGTAAAGAATATGTCATTGTAGAGGCGTCGGCTTACCCATCCCTACCAGGAGAAATGTTTCATGGGTCTCCATTACCAGCTGGTTGGGTTCGTGTGATCCTGCTACATATATTCCCCAAGTGGATGGATCTTGCATTACCATATGCCCATCCAGATTGTGAAACGCTTGGTGAGGCAGAAGGCAGAGTGATATTGTGGCCAAAAGCAGATGTCCTCTATACTGAAAGTGTATGGTAAATTTACATTATGTTAAATTGTTAGTGTGTGTATATGATGTCAATTGATCTGAAATTATATATATATATATATATATATATATATATATATATATATATATATATATATATATATATATATATATATATATATATATATATATATATATATATACAGGTTAAAAAGAAGACACCCATAGCGTCTAGGCCTCCACCTCCACCTCCTACATTACCAAGTTGGGTTCCACGGGACCTGCCTGTCCCGTTAGGTCCTAATTGTAGGGTTATGGCAATATGGTTTGGCGGACATGATTTAAATTGCCCTATAACTATTTCTATAGATGCAGATGATGCAGGTCAATCATACGAAAGCAAACTATTTATATAACATATTTTGGAGTTGTTTCGATATGATTGGTTGAATACATCTATGATAAAGCTATGGATAAGGTGATATCTTCTTTATACATCCATATACCTTGTGTAGGATCTGGTGATCTAGTTTCTTATATATTAATGCATATGTAATACATGTTCTACAGCTACTTAGACAAGATATGTGCAGATTTTTGATTCCATTTTTTATTTTTGTTGTGATGCTTTTACAAATTTTGGTCAAAATAGCAAGACGGTGATAATATCTCCATTCAATGTGGAGTAAGTTTACTTTTCTTATAATTTGGACTTAATAAAATTACATTTTTATTGCGTATTTTGAGTTATTAATTTTTAACTTTTTTACCTCTAGGGGTATGCATTGGGAGTTACTAGTTATTGTCCCCGAGATGTTCACTGTCTATTATCTAGATCCTAAGGGGACTAAATTGAATTCAAAATATGGACACACAATGAAAATTGCATTATTCCAATGAGAAATATTTCATTTTCATATTCGTTAACATATGTTATTACATTACTATTTAATTATGCAATGTACTGTGTTACATTAACATGTAGGGGTTTAGATGAGTTCAAAAAGTCTGGAGGAAAGGTCCCCAGGAAAATGAACCAGCCAATAATTTGGAAGAATTTGGAAGTAAGTTCCCAACTGCAATGTATATATTATTTATGTGAACAGTGCTTAATTAGTTGTATTTTTTAATATTTTGTATGTTTCAATTTATAGTGTTCTACACAAGACAACAGATGGGCATGTTCATACTATGTGATGTGATTTATGCACATGATTATCAAATATGCCGCAGTGGACATCGATATCGTTCCTGAGTTATTATATATAGTCTCATTAGATACTATGAAATATATCAATCTTATTTATATATTATTAACTATATATATACAACATTCTCTTTATAGGTGTTTAAAACTGACCACACTACAGGAAAGGCCTTACTAGATGTACATGGTCCCTATACGATAGAAGAATTAAATGATGTAAGAGAAGAATGGGCAAAAGTCATACAAGTAGTGGGGTTTTGAAAATATAATTGGGATGTTGATAGTGAATAATGACTAAAGAATGATATTTTGTAAATGAATTTCTGAATTGAAATATGTGTGAATGTTTCTACATGTGTATGAATGTTTATACATGTGTGAATGTGAAAATGAATGAAACTATTGGTTGCTATATGAATGTTTCTACATGTGTGAATGTGAAAATGAATGGAACTGCAAATTGCTACATGAAAGTTTCTACATGTATGAAAATCAAATGGAACTACAGGTTGCTAAATGTGTGAAAATTAATGTTGTTACTTTTGCAGGTTTGTGGCCTATTGTTGGCTGATATCAATGGATGTCATAAAACCTGTAGTTCATAACTGAACTGCAGGTTTCTCATACTACGACCAGCCACAACAGGCCTACAGACTGATTAAAAAAAATGCATACAATAGGCATCAGTTATTTGAAAAATGTCACACCCCAATCTCACATTAACCACAAACCACGAGATTAAGACGCGACAGGATGGAATTTACACATAAGCAAACCACTCTTTACTTTTATAACATTTTAAAGACATTAATAGGATAATCTTATTTATGCTGTAAAATGAAACTAAACAAACTGCGGAAGCATCTTTATTATCTGACTAGCAATATAAGCAGAGTTTACAGCATACTACATTTATCCGACATAAAATAAAGCATAACAGACAATTTTCATCTCTGTACACATTCACTCTCTCACTCACACCTTGTCCCGAAGATCGAGGGGAAAGGACTAAGAGACCTCTAACTACTATCTACGCACCTTCTATTGACTAGGCGTAAGGATAAAACGATCCTTCTGATTTCCTGCTGCTGATGATAACCTGAAAATGTTTTGAGTAGAGGTATGAGCCTACTCGCTCAGTGAATAGTATTTCACTTAGCTATCACTAAACAACTTATCAGGTTTATAATATTGAAATTAAACATAAATGCAGAACTAAGCAAGGCAGTTCCAATAACATAACAAATATACAGATAGTAACCACATTTCGAAGCATCAACAAGTATTTCAGGTAAATAAACAGTTATATAAATTTACTGTGAACCTAAATGATTATTTATTCATTTTATTATTATGCCCTAAATATATGCAGTGTACTCTGCATATAAAGATCCGTAACAAGTTCATGCTACGACCCCACCGTACAAGACTTAGCGACACACCCGGGAAATGCTAAGTCTGACGCCAGCCCTGCTCTGCTACAGGACCCCTGGCTCTCCGGCCAGAAACATAGGCTCTACGGCCTCAATGCACAACCACGTGTGCTCCCGACTCCTCCTTTAACCTGAGTACACCGGTGGAGGGTCACAGGGTTACCTTCGTGACATAAGCACGAATGGTGTTAGATAACCAAGTTTTCTTTTTCCCAGTGCCATCGTGACACAAGCACGATTGATGTTAAACACTGCCTTTCTTTCTATCCTCGTGCCACCAGAATTACTCAACCGGTTGATGTTAGACACGAGTTTCACCCCTAAGAAACAGACCTTCTTTTAGGGGTTCTACGGTGTTAGGGCATCTAGGTCTATACTTGATTAACAAATAAACATTTAAACAGGAATATCACATTTCATGCCTTTTGCACAATCTAAACATCACAAAAGCACATATATATATTTATCATAAATAAACATGATTCAGAATCATTCATCCAGTTTCAATGCTAAACATCTATATTTAAAATCAGTTAATACATTGCAACAATAATACAGGAAATTTCATCATTTCACTAAGCATATCAGGTAATTCAAGTTCCAATGAAACTAACATACTCTATTGTCTGCACTACACAGTTTAGAAGTTATACTAACTGATACAGAAACAATTAAATATTTAAATTGAGTTAAATAATGATTTCTAAATGAACTACTACTCACCCACTTCGGTGTGTTCGTATACACCGAAAAACGTCCACAACCCTGCCTAATTCTGCCCTTTACAGCAGAGTGCACGCCGTGCACCTGGGCTGCACGCCGTGCACCTGGGCAGAAACTCGTTCTGCTATCTGTAACTTTGCACGCCGTGCAAACTGATTTGCACGCCGTGCACCTGCGCAGAAACGGGAAATTCATGAAGATGAACTCAATTCTAAATCTATGTCTTGGACTTAATCTACGGAATCTTACCAAAACCTCTAGGACAAACCCAGGGACGTTGTTTTGTGGCGTTGCCTTATTCCCACGGTGACTACTGGCTGCAAACGTAAGTCTTCTTCTACCTTGGTCCAGTTCTGGAACAAGCCTACTACACACAGCAGCTTTCACTCTCGAACAGGTTGGAGGGAGTGAACAGTGAAACTAGCTGGGAGCTGCGGAATTGGATCCTAGCTTCACAGCCGAGCTCCTTGACGCCGCTGGGTCATCTTCCTCCTTGCTTCAGTCCTGGGATTCAGCCTGCTGCAAGGTAGGGCGCCGCCCCTGCTAATTGAAGGCGCAGGTGGAGAAATAGAGGCGGGATGTTGTGGTTTCCTACCTTGGGCTCTTGGTCGGAGTTGAGGGCAGCGTTTGGTGTTGTTAGTCGTGCCCAACTACTCCTGGTCGGCGTCGCTACAGCTGCAGCTTGACCGTAGCTCTGCCAGCCGGCTCCCTAGCAGCTTGGCTGCTTGGGTGGGGCGAGGTCGAGAAAGGGGAAGGTGGAGGAAGGAGAAGAAGGAGAGGGTGGCGTTGCTGGTCGCAGCTCAAGGCGCCAAAATCGCCCCAAATCATCCCCCCCATGCTGCTCTGCCGAGCGGCTGCTTGGGCACCGCTCCTGCGGTTGTTCCTGTTCTATCGGTCGCGTGAGGGAGAAAGGAGCAGGGGTAACCGACCCCAAGGGTAGTAAATAAAATAAAAGATAAAAGTTCAATTAATAGAAAAATTGCACTCAGGTCCAAAAACCTTAAAACTGTCATAACTTTTGCCTTGGAGGTCCAATTCACATGATTCTTTTTGCAACGTTTCGAGCACGAGGTCCTCTACACCCTCAAAGCAAGTAATCATACTAACTAGACCGTTTCACTGGATCAAAACTCTAATTGCATCTGCAATCACTTAATCTTAACTTAATCAACTTAATAATCAACGTTGCTATCATCATTAGTTACCTCAGATGATTAAATCTTGACTATTGATTCACATGTTGTCTTATCTTGATTATTCATGATGTTTAATTTGATACTCAACACTAATTGAGATGTCTTCACGTAATTCGAGGTATTTATTGACTAACCCTGATATGGGTCGTAACAAAAAAACTGATGACAAATCATTATAGCATCATATAATAGCTAAAACTGACACCTAATGAGACCAGACACTACGGCCGTGCTGGCCAACATGGCCACGGTAGCAGGTGATATGGCGTCGGTTATAGATAAAAACCGACACTGATGGTGTCCTAGATGGCGCCCTTTCTATGGCACGAAGGTTTATTGCGTCGGTTTCCATATAATAATCGACGCCTATACCCCCCTGCTGGCGCATTTTCGGTGGTGCGCAAAGGTTTCTGGCATCAGTTTGGAAACTGATGCCTAACGGTTTCCCTTTTAGCGGCGCCCACATAGGTGTCGCATTGAAACTGACACTAAAGGACTTAAATAACTGACACTAAAGGTGGGTTATGTACTAGTAACTACTCTAGATCTACTTCATTTTGGATGTCTGATTTAGGCCTAATATAGTGAATCACATGTGAATCGTCACATTAAAAGCCAATATAGTGAACTGACTAGTTCAAGTGTTGAATCAATTTATTCACATGTGAACCTACCAGTTCATAAGTGGACCAAACGATTCGTGATTTGCAATAGTAAAAAATTTCTAAAATCCATATCTTTGACTCCCAGTTGATCTGGAAACCCTAAACCCAACCCTCTTATATATAGAGGGGTATTCAAGGCTTTCAGAAGACACAAATAATACTAAAAAATGTTATCCTCTCACTTTTGTGGTATTGTGACAACCCAAAGAAAGTCTTACTCATAAAGGGAGAGACAACTAGGGAGAATAAATCAACACTAGCATGTTGACATAGAATGGACAACTCCTTTCTATTGGCTCTAGTAGCACAATGAGGAGTTCTTGGTAGTCTGCGTGGACTATGTAGAGGCATGGAGGTCGTTGCTTCCATGCTAGGAGGACAACAACCACTATCATCTATGGTGTTTCACCAAAAGGTTGTCACTGACAATTTTCTATGTGCATCTTTCAAAGAGTGCACATGACCAAGAAAGAGTAGTCGTTGGACTTGCTCCATGACCATGTATACCTCTTGGTACCTTATTTCCTAGATACATCATTACTGGCATGATCTTCTGCCAAGGAATAGGGACAAAAAATTTCTTTCCTTAGCCTTCTCTGTTGTCCCTATTTCCCAATAGTGGTATCAGAGTAACGTCAATTTATGATGTATTAGGGATCTAAATCGATGTGATTAAATTTAATTTATTGCATGCAATACAAATATTAAAATTATTAATGTTAATATTTGATTAAATTCCACATATGATCCTATATATATATATATATATGCAATCTATATGCATTGTCCTAAAAGCTTTTTGATGGTGGATGTATGTGTGTTTATGGATAAAACCCCTATTGATGGGTGTGCATGGTTGTTTGGTTTAATCTCCTATTATTATTCAGTTTGCATATAGAGCCTCTCCCCTCCTTTTCAAATGTAAATTAATGCTCTTCTTACCATACTCTCCTCGAATGTAACTAGAGGTTTTCCCTTTTGCAATGTAATATGGAATAGGATAGTTTAATTTTATTTTTAAAAAGATAAGATGTTCTAAATCAGGTGAGTCAACCGACTGAGGAGTCGAGTCAATCAACTGGAGGACTAAGGAGGCCCATTGGATAAAAGGATCTAACTAATCGATCAGAGGCCCAACCGATCTGTAAGGAAATCAGGCACAAGTATAGGCAGTGGAGAAAATAAATAAATGTCCATTTCCTAAAACAACAAGATCACGTCAAAAATAATGTATCAATGAAGGAACATTTACAAGGTTATACCTGGTTCTGGAGCAAGTCGAATGACATTAGCCATGCAGTATAATTGTTCTTCTTGTTCTTCAGGCAGTAGTACGCTCCTTCAGTAGCAACAACACTTAAACAATCGTCTCCACTGGCCACTTGGTGCAGCACCACAGACAGTGATTCATGATGTCCTCCTAGCAGCAGACAATAGCCTCCCACCTCTAGAGTAGTCTACACAGACCATTGAGAACTCCACACTGTACTACCATAGGCAATGGTAAGGAGTTGTCCCCTTCTATCAGTGTACTAGTCACCAACATGCTCTCCCACAAATGTTCTCAATTGTTCTCTCCCTCGCTATCCCTCCCTTTAATGAGTAGGACTTGCTTAGGCTCTGTATTGGTTACCACAACCAGAGGAGACAACAATGTTTAGAGCAACTAATTCTCTATTGTGTGTGTTGGGAAGCCCCAGGTACCCCTCTATTTATAGTAGAGGCATGGGTTAGGGTTCCCAATCGATGCGGGAGTAGAAGGGTCCAGAATCATGAATTTTCAAGAACTTACGCAACGTGAACCGATCAGTTCACATGCCCAACCAATCTATTCATGTGTGAACTGATTGGTTTGTGTAGTGAACCAATTGGTTCATGCAATTTCCTATTTTGAATCACATTGTTATTTAATATACGATTAATGCACAACATGACGTCAACACCAATCCTTGATCCAATTGAATTGACCACTAGATTGAGTGGTTCATCACATGAATTGGTTGATTCGGATGTGTGAACTAATCAGTTCATTATGTGAACCGGCCGTCTAACTCCAAGGTTCATCCATTGATCAACCAATGTTGATTCCAATTGAGCTGACAATCCAACTGATCAGTTCAACACTTGAACCGATCGGTTCAGAGTCAAGACAGTCAATTTTGAACCTTAGTTCTTTAATTGAATACCTAAACACCTTTAGTAATCAAATTAAACATAATTCATGAATATACTCCTTTAATCCAAGTGTATCCAATGTGTGTGACCATATAGGTCTAGAATTACATTGGCAGTGAATGTCCACAACCAATTATGACATCAAAAACAAAGAGTTGTGCCTAGTCACACATCATTGCTACCCAAGTAATTTGGAAAGTTGGAGAACAACTTCAATTTTAAAATCCTTGATCAGTGTTATCATGATTTTATAGTTCCTTTGTCTTTGATATCCAGGTTGAACTTGAGGCCTGGAGTTGTCATCCTCTCAATGTTCAATCCATGTTCCTTGAACTAGAGCTAATTTTCTTAGATGCATGTGAGTTCACATATCACATATCGAATCACATGAGTACATTCGTACAATACTCAATCTCTCTTATCAAGTGACTTGGATATAAATCTCCTATAGGAGGGACAAATCCCATCTACATCACTCACACTCGTTCCCCATGTGTCACAGTTACCCAATCATCACAGTTATGGCAATCCTTATTCAGGGTTACGTTGGATGATGTCAAAGTATATTGAATGACTTGTGATGAATATAGTGACTTTAGATGTATGAACTACAATCACCACTATCACTATGAGAGTTGATTCTGACTACCATTCGATGGTCTCCATGTATCACTCTCATGGTGGGTCTATATGGTACACTATTCTTTAACATGTACATGTGTGTTTGACTTGATATCACATATCATAACTAATGAGACTCTATCAATGGTTAATAGACACTCTAGTCTTATGTATTACTATCGTCAATTTTTCTTCCATAATAATATCCAACGAGGGACATAACAAGAATGAAGGTACTCTTATCATTTAAACGATCTCATTGTTTAAGTCATGTACTTGAAGACATACATCATTGATTAACATCATACTTTAGACATCTAGTATGTATGTGTCATCATCTCATGACTAAGATATACATAATAGATGGAATTACCTTTATTATTATCATATCATGTATTTAATTCCACATCCCAGTCATCATATGATTGGCTCTCTAGGCATACATACCAACATACTCCCACTTGCACTTAGAGACAATCACCCACGAATCTTATTTCAAGTGACGTTAACATGTCCATCATGTTTCTATTATGCAAACACTTTTATAACGGGTTTATCAACGCTTGCTTCAAGTTAGTTTATTGAAATTTTCATGTCCTTTCATTGTACGACTACTCGTATGAGATGGAAGTGTCACAGTATGCTATCTCAGACACTCAGCCTAACCAGTAGCTCCATTGTTGTCATTAGTATTTTTACTATGTCATCAATGGTTGGAAACTCACACAAGTTACACCCATACGAACAACTTGATCCTTATAGTATCCTTTGTTATTTTCATAACATAGAGATATTTGGCTTCTTTTTTAGATTTAAACAATTGTCATTATCTTGAAACCCTTCCCATATTATAGTTCTCATTTAACATCAAACATAAACATAGATTACAATCATTAGTTTCACTTGTCATTTTGGAAGCTTACATCGGTGTAACCTTTACACCAACTCTTCTGTATTACCATGCTCAAGGAATGGGTCCTTTTAGTGGTTCACAAGCACCTAAGGATGTTCTTTATGGTTGTCTAGTAACACTCACTGGCATCTAACATATACCCTCTTGTCATGTCTAATATGTATAAAATTCCTATATAGGTATATATATCCTCTCATCATGTTCAATACATATGAGATGACTGGATTACCTCTAATCATGTCCAATACATATGAGATAGCTAGATATTCTCTCATCATGTCTAATACATATGAGATTACAAATAAGTACATAACATTGCATTCAAGATAGATCCAATTGTGAATGTGTATGGTATCTATTCCATGTGTTCATATTCTTTATAAGAACTGGGACACTAGGCTCCTGAGAGACTAACTCCATGGAACATGGATAACTTTTCTCCCATTGAGTCTTTCATGTTCAACCATTTTAGTATCTTGCTAATGTATGTTCTCTTTCTTAGGTCAAGAAGCTTTCTAAATCTACCTCTATTGATCTCAATCCATGTCACATAGGATGGTTTGCCTAAGCCCTTCATACAGAAGTTACTTTCCTAGGCAGGTTTTAACATATGCAAGATTAATGATGTTATTCCACATCATTATGTGGAATATAAATTTTCTCCCACTAAATATTTTGTAATCACAAATTTCATCTTCATTTTGACTCAAGTCAAACTCTTTGACTTTCTTGTCAAAATAGAAGATTCCATCTCTAAGATGCTTGATTCAACCCACAGATTGACCTTTGTAGTATATAAACTTTGTTTGCATTATTGGATTTATAAAACCTTTAGGTTGTGGCACGTACACATCCTTATCTGTATTCTAGTTAAGGAATGTTGTTTTAACATCCATATGCCAAATCTCACTAGTCATAACAAGCTGCAACAATAAGCATAATTTTGATGGATTTAACCATGGTAATTGGTGAACGATTTCATCATGTTCAACACCTTGAACTTGCTTAAAACTCTTTGCAACCAATATACCCTTTGATGTTGGTCTTCTTACAAAGACCCTAACGCACCCAATGGGTTTTACCTCTTCAGGTGGATGCACTCAGGTCATACCTTTTTGGTTGACATGGAGTCCATCTTGGGTCTTATGGCCTCAAGCCATTTCTCATAATCGGGTTCCTCAATAGCTTCTAGGTAGGTTGTTATCTCATCATATATGACCAACTCACCTTTTTTTGAGACATAAGACATCATAATCTTTGTATCCCAAGGCATTTCTCCTAGAACTACAAGTCTTGTGTGTTACATAAGGAACTTTAGATTCCACAATAGCATGTGATTCTCCTCATCCTATTGTACTTCTTTTAGGTTCAATATTTTCTTATCTGTCTTGAACATTTCTAGTTCTACTTTTACTCCCATTGATTCCTTTGGAACTAAGTTCCACTCAAGAATATAGCCATCCTGGAAACAAACACCTTTTTTGTTGGATAGGGATTAAAGTAGTATTCAGCAAAATAACATCATTTAATTTATTGATGACAAAGATTTTAAGAAACTATTTTCTTATATAAGCTTTCAATCCTAATCACTACAAAAGACATATCAGGACATCTCCCATTCCACATCTCATATGGTATCTTTTGAACCATTCTTGATGGTACATCATTTAGTGTTAACCATGTTCCGAAAAGAAAATTGCAAGATTAGCTATATTTTATCGATAATCACACCATGACTTAACATGGTGTGATACCTTCTTTTTGACACATCATTATGTTTCAAGTAGAGTGTAAGACCCCTGACTTGTGTTTTGGGTTAACCCTATTTGATTTGGCTTTATAATGTTCTTAGAACCTTTCTCTAATCCTTTGGGATGATCTTAGAGCTTGTAGAGAGCTTAATCCTCAAGTTTGAGCTTGTTTGGATATTGTTTGTGCTTTATGTGTTTGTTTTGGGGCAATTTGCAATTTATCCATTTTTGGGGGTATTCTTGTACCACCTATATAATGTTCATTATCTCTCTTGGATTCATGATAGAGAGTGTTGTTCTGTGGGGCACCTTGTTTGACCCTTTGTTGAGTGGTGTCACCCCTAGTGCTGATTAGGGTTTCTAGGGTTGGTGTGCCTTGACCTTGTGACCCTTGTTGGTTTGTCTCGACCTAGGTCTTGGATGGAGGGTTTTGTGGTCAATACACCTCCCCTAGGTTTGGTTGTCATGACTGATATGGTCTTGTGTGATCTTGGGTCGAGATGGTTGCCTTTGTGAGTGGAGTGTCTTGACCTAGGGTGTGTGGTGACCCCTTTTCGCGACCTTGTTGTGTTGAGTGTTGTGTCACGACCATGGGTGGTTCCCTTAGTGGGTTGCGACCACGACATAGGAATTGGGTGGTCTAGGTGTTTGATATCCAACAAATAGTGTATCACTATCTCATGAATGTGGGATTTATGTGGTTGCATGTTAGTTTCTTGAGTGAACAAGTGTCCCTTTGGAGCCCTATCTTGTTGACACCTCATCTCTTTCCCTACCTCTCTCCTCCTTTGCTATATAAACCATCTTATCTCCATGCAAGTGATCTTTTTCAGTCATCATATTCTCCCTCTGTTGATTGGTCATCCTTGGAGTTTGGTGGAGCAAGAAGAAGTTGTTCTTGGTTCTTTAGAGGTGGTTCAACCTTGCATGTGTAGTTTGTGGTGATCATTGGTCATGTTCAACCTGTGTGAGTGTTATTCTTTACTCTTTGTTGTTTACCCTTGGACCTTTTCCCCTTTTTCTTGGCCTAGAGATTTTTGGCTCTCTTTTCTTGGGTGATCTTTGACCATGGTGTCTTCTCTTTCTTGTGGTGCTCTTTTGGTTGAAGAGTGGAGCTTTATCATCCTTGGTGATCGCATGCTTGAAGCTTGCCTTCTTTGGAGTGATCTTCCTTAAGGTGGGTTATATAACTCTTAACCTTCTCTATTAATGCACCTTTCTTACATGCATGCTATTTTCCCCCTCTCTAATGTGTCTTTAACATGATAATAGATGGTGATAGACCCTAGAACTTGGATGATGTTGAGATCATGCTTGGTTTGGATGTGATATGAAACCCTAATTCCTTGTGCTCATTTTTGGTGTTTGTGGTGCATGGTGGTTTTCCTTCCTTTCTTGACCTTTGATTTAGTTGCATGCATGATGATTCAATGTTTTTGTGTTCTATGAAGTTTTGGTTCATTTTTGGTGGTGATGATCTTGGTTCCTCGCTCTTTTTGAGGTTCCTTTTCATGGTGGTTTCATGAAGTTTGATTTAGGGTTTTATGACCATTTTGTATGAGGTTTTCCCTTCATGGTGACAATGCATTTTTCTTTGTTTTGTCTCCTATTTTATCCGTGGGTTATCTCTATTTTTACCTTGTTTAACCTTGGTTTGGAGTTGGTCCTTAGTCTTGGTGGATGCTTGACCCTTAGTGGTCATTATGCCTTATTTTTGTCTTGGGTCACAACATCTCTTGGCATGTTGGTTTTGGGTCATGATAGTTGACCTTGCAGAGGTCAAAACATCCACATCCTTGATGGACATGCCACTTACTTCCTAGAGGGCTGATATGGACCTTAGTTTGGTCAAGATATGTCCTTCTTCTTTGGTTGGTTGTGACATGGTTGGGTCTTGATGTTGATACATGTCCCTATCATGGGTCGAGACAGCTTTTCTTGGGGTCATGACATGATTTTCTTTGGGTGGTCAAAACCCTAACCCTTGTTAGTCGAGACATCTGAGTTTGTTGAAGGTTGCGACCTGACTGTTTTGTTGCTAGTTTGGTCGAGACATGTTCTTCCTTCGTGTGTCATGGTCGCAACATCATGGGGTTAGCTGCAGTCGAGAACCCAAGGTGGTGGTGGCCATGACCCATGGTGGTGGTGGTCGCGACACATGGTTGAAGTATGGTTGTGTTACATGCTTGCGTATCTAATCGATGCACACCTATAAGAAGTGTATGGGCCTTGTGTAGTGCGACATGGATAGTTGTTTCTTAACCCTTATGATGATCCCTAACCCTAAAAGTATTGCAAGAATGTGGATGATACCATAACTAGGTTTTAGTGCTTGTCTACATCTACAAAACCCTAATCGGATAAGTATGTATCCCTAATGTTGAGTTATGAGATGTGTTTGCTTTCTCTCTCATGAGATATTCATCATATTGTAATGTCTTCTCTCTCTTGTTTATAAGCCCTAAGCTTATAGGTGATATGTATGTCATCACTTGTGTATGCTATGGTGGTGATTATATGACACAGGGTGGTGCTTACGCACGTCGATGAGGCGTAATATGTAGGGCTTAATGTGATAGGTCCTATGACATGGTGATTGCTAGATGCCTATTGAGAGGTGACATCCTCAAGTTATGTGATTAAGGGATTGATATCCCATGGTGATATGTGACTTTAGTGATAGCCTTGTGAATGGCAGAGCAATGAGTATCATGTGGTGATTGTGTGACAAGTTCACACCTGATACATTTTATATCTTCTGAAGTTGCAACACAATTTTATTCTTTTAGAGTTTATCTTAGATTAATATGTTATAACTTGATTGATTAAAAGTCACCCAATCAGCTAACTAATCAAGTGAAACCTAATCATGTAGGTTATCCTATGCCATAGATCCATTCTAGTGTCATCTTTATTTACTGGATTGGTGAAATGAGTTCAACTTAGAGTGCATATTTTTGAATATGTAGGGTGCAAGTCGAGCATCTCCTTGCATTCATAACTATTGGTTGTGTGAGACGGCCATGCATGAGCTGATCTCCTTGTGATATGGATGGCCATGCATGAGCCACTCCTTCTTTTAAGAACAACCATGTGTGAGCCTATTCTTCTAGCATTGTTACATGTACTAAGGTGGGCTAGGTGTTTATATATGGATGGCCATGAGTGATTTGATCCTTGTGTTGACTATAAGTCACTTTTGTGTAGTTGACGGATATGTCTCTGCGGTGTTCTCTTGTGCGAACCAAGAGGTATTGGAGAGGTTGTGGATTCTATCTCTTCTATGGACCTTGTATGGCATTGATTTCAACTTAGCATTGGTCACTTGGATTTAGGTGGTACGACTCAAATCCTTGGTATATAATAAAAGACTTAATACAATAGTGTAGTGTATATGCTTAGGGTGACATATGTCTCACATTAGTTGAGCCTTTGCCTTATCTTTTTACTGATTTCTTGAATTATAAGATGGTAAGAGAAATTTACTATTATACACGTTCTTCATATTCCTTTTTAGAATATAACTTGATCTATTACTCAGTGGTGGCTGCCTAGTCTTGTCTAATATGCTTCATTTGTTGAGTACATATTATTTAGCTAAATCCATTCAACTTGTTAGTTATGTTATTTACTTGCTTAGTATATCTGCACTTTAATAGTGTTCATGGAGATTTATATCTCTCTCTAGGATGTTTGGTCTCACCCTATGGGTTTCCACATCTTTAGGTGACCGTGCACAAGGAGGTAGAGGTCATGTAGCTAAGGAAGAGTAGCAACAACAGTAGTAGCTAATAAGGTTGGATGTGTTACTAGTCTTTTGGTGTTAGAATCCTAGAGTCGTCCATGCACACTCAGGTCCTTGGTGTGTTTTTCTTTTGAGATATTTTGTGGCTATGTGATTGATATGAGGTTTTGTCCTGATTTCCATGGTTGTATAGTTATACACGTATATATGTGGAACAGACATCTTATGTGACAGGATGATGTCAGGAATGTTGATCTACAGTGATGTAAGCACCACATGACATGTTATGTGTTACATGCGGGAGGCTTTGTGGACTCATATGTAATAAGTTTTTGACTCATGGTGCTTTAATGAAATCAGTTTTAATTTCATGTGTTTTCTGGTGATTCTCTTGCATAGTGTTGTTTCCACTTCTGGTTTTGAGTAATCTCT
Source organism: Alisma plantago-aquatica (assembly GCA_963693085.1). NCBI lineage: Eukaryota > Viridiplantae > Streptophyta > Magnoliopsida > Alismatales > Alismataceae > Alisma > Alisma plantago-aquatica. The sequence continues at coordinate 539,691,763 of OY856414.1, read as the reverse complement.
TTTGTGGCACGTTAGAGCGTCACATAGAGCCCATTGTAATACACTATCACAGTCTCTCCATAAGGTCCTCAAACACTTGGTTTAAAATATATCAACATCGATAACATCAAAGTATCTTAATACTTTTACCAAGTTAGTTACGTACTTCATTTATAATCTCCTTGAACACTTCAAGAGATTCAAACTTGTATTTCATTAAATACAAATATCATACTTACTAATAACATCAGTAAATATAATGAGGTATTGGTAACCCTTAGCATTTATTCTAAAGGGTCTATATACATCAATATGTATGAGCCCTAATAGAATTTTCACTCTCCTACTACAACTAGTGAAGGTTCTTTCGTCATATTGCACAACAAATAAGACATGCATGTCTCTATTGGTTCAATAAAAAAAAGAGTCTTGATAACCATCATATGGATTCTAGAAATGCATTTCTATCTTATGCTCTTTAGATGACAGTGCAATAGGTATTCAATTGTTTGAGTCATCAAGTCATTCATTATATGTGTCATACACATTTGTCTTTACAACTATCAAGTATAGTTTGTGAGACATAGGACATTGCCATAAAAGATTATATCTTTTAAAATGAAACATAATTTTCTTATCACACAAGACATATGATGTTTTCATCAATGGCAGGTACATAATAGAAATTCACTAATTCTATTATGTGTCCATGAATGGCAGCTTCCAACTGTAGTGGCAGCAACTCTTACTCCTTATAGTTCTGACTTATTTCTAATAGGGTCCTAAAGTAGAGATCTTTATCTCTTTCTTCTTCCTTTATTCCTTTAAGTGAAAAGGACAAATTCCTTTGCACTTACCCTTCTTTTCCATAACTTGAGTGTAGAAGACTTGGACTTAAGCTTAGCCTCAGAACACTTCTACGCCTTGTCTTTACCCATGGGATCACTTCCGTTGATCATAGTCACAGATTTGTCCTTCTTCATTCTAACTTTGGCGTCAACATGCCAAGCATTTGATAAATTGACTATATGATTCATGCAACAATTTGGAGAATCATATCCATGGTCAACTCTTGACCTAAGAGAAATCCCAGTCACTCCACATGCCTAATCATATTGAGAACATGAGGCTCTACTGGACCTCCCTTTGTTAGTTTGCACTCAAATAGAACTTTAGAAACATTATGTCTTTCTTGCTTTACATGATTATTAAGATGTGTTACCATCTCGAGAATGTCCATGTTTTCATATTGTTCATGCAATTCATAGTTCATACAACAAAGCATAAGGTACTCTGCCTATGGCATCATTGACATGCTTCTACTAAGCATCCATTTAGCCTTTAGGCGCATTTGGAGCAGTTTGTTCTAGCTTTGGTCTTTCAAGGACATAGAGCTTTCACTCATGACTGAGAAAATTTCTCAAACTCCTTAACTAGAACTGGAAGTCAATCCCATTTGTTTCTATCCTTCTTAAGGACTGATCACAATAATGACATGTTTGTATTTATCTACAAAATAAATTTTGTAATTTTTTAAATCATTTTTTATTTGTTTGATTTGATAACTTAACGATATTAATTAGGCCTTTAATTAATTATTGCTCCCACTATTTTGTTCAAATTGGCAACCCTCATGTATCAATTTAGAATATTTCAGCATACAATCTTATAGTGAACCAAGATCCAAAACAATTCAACTATTACCCAGCCAATGTCGACATCCATAGTCAATTATTAAGGTAGGCAACTTTTGCCAATTGCATCATATGCAATTCTTAGATAGATGGCATGTGCAACTCTTTGCCATAATCATCCGTGTGCCCTTGGTGCTTATTCTCATTAATAACACACAGTTAAGCCTAACCCAAAAGACAAAACAAAAACAATGCACCCCGCTTGGCAGGCCCACATTATTACCATGACACTTCCATGAGATAGACAGTGCACCACCCTTGGGGTGCCCATGCTTAGTCGATTAAGATTTTCATGTGTTTTTCTAATGGAAATCATCTCAGACTTAATATTTTATTGAGGGATTTTATATATATATATAAATACATGTACATATCCAATCACCACATATTTAGTATGTATCATATGCATGATATAACCACAAACGAAAACATGCAATAATTAAAACACACTAGTGATGGTTATGAGTTACTATTGTAATTCCTTGGAGCCACAAGGAATTACTGCCACCTAGGGTCCATATCATATGAAATCTATTGTTAGTGAAGATTTGTTCTTAGACCAACCTCAGTTGATTAGTTCAACTTTTGAACCAGTCGGATCACCTCCTAGTCACTCGGTTGGGCGCTTGAAAGTAGTTGTTTGGCTCTAGGTTCAATTGATGTATGGACTCCTCCATCTTATTGGTTGGGCCACCAGTCAATGAGTTCATCCTTATGTATTATGGCCTCCTCAGTCCTCCAATTGATTGGTTCATCTCACGAGCCGGTCAATTTGCCTTTGTGCAGATCGCCATTTCACGTTAAAACATAGATTAAAACTATACCATTTCTTATTACATTATAAAATCAAAAACCTCAAGTTACATTCGAGGGGAAATAGGTAGAAGAGCATTAATTTACATTTGGAAAGAAGAGAGAGACTTGGTACATAGACTGAGTAACAACAAGAAGAAACAAGCACAACCATGCACACACAAATCTAGGGTTATTGGCCATTGCCATGCTAAACATCCACCATCAAAACCAATTTTAGGGCAACGTGTGTGAATTCCATATATATATATATATATATATATATATATATATATATATATATATATATATATATATATATATGGGTCCATCTTTAATACACACACGGGTAGCCTAGAATTCTCTACCCATGCCTCCCAAAAAGTAAGTATTGTCAAAAAAGTAACTCAGTTGACAAAAAAGTAATTATATTGACCAAAAAGTAACTATTGACTCAAAAAGTAAAATCATGTAAAATACATAGAAAAAATATGGAATAAAAATGTAATTTTAGATTTGTTATAGTTGTTACAAATGTAACTATTTGTGCATGAAAAGTAACAATTTGAAAGGTAAAGTAACCCTCTACATGTGTAAAGTAAGAAACTCACAAAAAAAAATTAACAAAATGTGGATTGGGTAGCTACCCACGCGGGCATTCAATGAACACCCTACACACACACACATAGACACATATATATATATATATATATATATGTGGAGTTGTGTGTGGAATTTAATTGGATATGCACATTAATCATTTTAATATTCACATCATATGCAATAAAAGAATGAAAACTAAATCTAATCATATCGATTTAAATACCAAATACACCATAAATTGATGTGGCTCTGATACCACTATAGGGAAATCGGGCGCAGATATATGCAGCAAAAAAATGTAAATGATTATTTCCAAAAACAACAAGATTGTGTCAAGAAGAATGTATCTAGGAAGGAAGGTTTGTAAGGTTATACATGGTCCTGAAGCAAGTCCAGTGACATTACCCTTGTATTAGCATCGTACTTTGTCTTCTTCAGGAAGCAACACACTCCTTCGTCAGCAGCACCACTCGAACAATCATCTCCACCAGACTCCTGGTGCAACACCATGGGTAGTGGTTTATGATGTCCATCAAGTGGAAGACAATGGCCTCCCACCTCTAGAGTAGTCTATGCAGACCACTAGGAACCCCACATTGCACTACCAGAGCCAATAGGTAGGAGTTGTCCCCTTCTGTCACCGTACTAGTCACCAACATGCTCTGCCACAATTGTTCTCAATTGTTCACTTCCTCTCTATCCCTCCCTTTAACTGGTAGGACTACTCGGGCTCTCTATTGGTTACTACATCCACAAAGGACAACAATTGTTATAGAAACTGATTCACAATTGTTTGTTGGGAAGCCCCCAGTACCCCTCGAATATTGGGTAATTTTATTTCGAGAAGGACATAGGAAGAATCCCAGCCCTTAGCACTATGTGCTCATAAAAAGATTTGTTTACACAAAGGAAACAAAGCCAAACAAGCCCTAAGGCCAAAACTCACCCCCATTAACGGGAAGTGAGTAGTACAGAGTACCTAACATGCTATATCACAATCACTCCTCTGAGTCAGTCTAGAGAGGTTGTCGGGCCACAAACTGAACATAACAGAGCATACTGGTAATATGGGCACCACATATCTCAGTCGTACCCCTCATGCACGCGATCATGCTCGCGCCCAAAACAACTTGAGCCTGATACAAAGACCAGGAAGTGTCATGTCGCCTCGCGCCACCTAGCCTCATACGGCATCTGCACTTCATTGGACGTCCCACTTAACGGCAAGCCCATGCAGTAGTTGTTCCTTCCATTATGGATGTGCAAACAGAACATTCCTCACTGACATCCTAACTCATGTTTCCAGCGTGGCACTAGGTTGTCCCTGTTCGCCATGTCTTCTTTTTTTTCTTTCCATCCATACAAAGTAAGTAGATGTAGTAAGGGCGAGGAACACAAGGTCCCTCATGGGTATCTCCAACCACATAGTGGTGATGTCGTGTTGCGTGCATGGATTCAGATCCACCACCCCCTGATGGCCCCTCATGAGTGTAAACCATACATCGGACGTATATGGGCATTGAAAGAACAGGTGTGATGTTGATTCTTCACCACTGTTACATAGCGAGCACGATGTGTCATAGTCCCCACTCCATCTCGCAATTCGATCCGCCATGAGTAGTCCTTTGTTATGCGCCTTGTGGACTGTAGCTTCCCATCGGGGAATGCATCGTACATGCTAGAGTGCTTTGGAAAACGTACACTAGAGTCTACGTGGGCGAACAGATTGCCAAAAATCAGGGAATGTCTCACTGTGTAAGTATTCACCTAGTACCCCTCTATTTATAGTAGAGGCCATAGTCAAAGTTCCCGACGATGCATGAGTAGAAGCGTCTGGAATCATGAATTTTCTAGAACCTGCACAGTGTGAACTGGTCGTTTCTCATGCCTAACCGTTCGATTCATGTAGTTTCTTGTTATGAATCACATTGGTGTTCAATGTATGATTAATGCACAATATGACATCAACACCAATACTTGATCCAATCAAATTGACCACCGAACTGGGAAATTCATCACATTAATTGATTAATTGGGATGTGTGAATCGATCGGTTCACTATGTGAATCGGCTGTCTCACTCCATGGTTCAGCCATTGATCAACCAATGTTGAATCCAATTGACCTGACACTCCAACCAATCAATTCAATACTTGTATCGGTCGGTTCAGAGTCCAGTCATTTTTTTTTGAACCTCAATTGTTTAAACTAAAACCTAAACACATTTGGTAATCAAATGAAACATCATTCATGAATATACTCCTTTAGTCCAAGTGTATCTTATGTGTGTGACCCTATAGGTCCAAAATTACATTGGCAGCAAATGTCCGTAATCAGTTTTGGCATCACAAGCAAAGAGTGGTGCCTAGTGACACATCATTGCTACCCAAGTAATTTGGAAAGTTGGAGAACAAATTCAGCATACAATCTGTGATTAATGTTATTGTGATCCTATAGTTCCTTTGTCTCTGATATCCAAATTGAACTCAAGCCATTGAATCGTCATCCTCTCAATGTTCAATCCATGTTCGTTGAACTATAGTCGACTGTCTGAGATGCATGTGAGCTCACCTATCACATATTGAATTAGATGAGTATGAGTGTACATTACCCAGTCTCTCTTATCAAGTGGCATGGATATCAATCTCTTCTAGGAGGGAAAAATCCTATCTACATCATTCACACTCAGTCACCATGTGTCTTAGCTACCCAATCATCACAGTTATGGAAGTCCTTATTCTGGGTTACGTTGGATGATGTCAAAGTATACCGAATGACATGTGATGAATGTAGTGAATTCATGTTTAAGAACCATAATCACCACTATCACCATGAGATCTAATTCTGACTATCATTCCATGATGTCCATGTATCACTCTCATGGTTGGTCTATTCGATACACTTTCTCTAACATATACATGTGTGCTTGACTTGATATCACATATCATGACTAATGAGACTCTGTCATCAGTCAACACGTAGTCTAGTCTTATGTATTATTGTCGTCTATTTTGCTTCCATAGTAATATCCGAATACGGACATAAAAAGAATGTATGTACTCTTAGCAATCATATGATCTCATTGTTGAAGTCATGTACTTGAAGACATACGTCATTGAGTAACATCATTATTTAGACATATGGTATGTATGTGTCATCATCTCATGACTGAGACAAAAATAATAGACAGAATTACCTTTTGTGGCACACCGATCACAAAAACATGATTTACTTAGGCGGAAGCATTTGTTAGCAGCGGATTACTGAAAATCACTAAAAATTAAAACCATTTATAAAGAGATCCATACACTGGAAAACTCTTTCAAAAAGAACCGAAGTAATTCAATTACATCCTAGTTCACAAGTACATATCTTGTACCATTCCTTCTCAAGGATTACAAGCATTAATTGTCCTATTTAAAACTATACACATGCATCATTAAAACATTGAGGCATCAAGCCAAAATCTCAAATCGATTCATTAAACTAACTATTGATTCTGAGGGCCTAAGAGTACAGAGATGACACATAGGGCTCTATATACAAGACATGACAGCCAGTGTCTCCACCTAAAATTTCACGGTTGTCCCTGCTACTGCTGTTGTTGCTCTTCCCCTACAGTAGGGTTTCTGCCTCTTCCTCTGTGTTTACCTAAAAAGTTGGATCCCACAGGGGTGAGACAACTGAAATTGCCCCAGTGAGAGATATAACTCTCCGCCAGAAACATTATTATTGTTGTTTATTAGAATAAAACTAAGAAAAGGAATCTTATATATTCAATAGCAGTTAAATCAATGTCTAAATAGGTTAGAACAATATTCTTATTCAAAACATTTCAACTATAACTTGATGAAACAGCATGTCACTTATCCAATAAGGAATATGAAGAACATGTATAACTTTTATCCAATATACCAAACAAGATAACATCAACCAGTGATTATTGTATTTCAACCTTAAGCAAATACACTACACGGATGATTACATTTTACAATCATACTTAATGCCCTGAAGAGATGAACTATACCGTTCATGCTCCAACCACCCACGATTACGAAAAGCATCAGTACCACACAAGGTCAATGGAAGAGCCGGACTCCAAGACCTCAACCTTCTCGGTCAGTATGAGATTATATGGCAGAGATATCACGTGTCAAACTGCAAATAGCTTGCCAGGGTATAGTTGTATCTTCCCTATAGAGTTATATCCCGCAACATATACTCTCTTCAGGGTTATGGCCCGTAGCCAATGCCTAGTATCATATCATGGATTCATGGCCCATAGACATACTCATACTAGGATATGGTCCGCAACCAATCTCGTGCATAAGATATAGTCCGTAGCCATTCCAATGGGGCATGAGGATATAATTGCCCAATTACCCCCACATATTCAAAAATATGTGCTCCGAGTTAAACTCGTTTCACCATTCAAAAAATTCTGACACTGATGGATCTGTGGTCAGGGAAACTACATTATATGATATCACTTGATTTAATAAGTGTATTACCATATTCTTTTAGCATCAAACAAGTTTTCAAACATCAATTATTTTAACAATTTCTACAAAGAATGTGTAATACTTTCATCAAGTATTGTTCAAATCTTTAATAAAGCATTGGGATCTCAATCCCTCATCTCATCAGGTACATTCTCATCCTTTCACAAACTCATCATCATGATTATAGAAAATGGGTATTTAAACCCTCAGTACATCAAGGAACACTTGTTACCACTTATCAGTAACTAATACCTTCAGGTCATCTGACCAAGGTAAACATGATACTTGCTACACAAGCATTTCACATGTCTCACATGGCCCATTTCATCTCTTGTTACCTCTCACTAGGCAACAAAGCATATTATGGCTCACAAGGCCCATTTCATTAATAAATGAAACATCATAGTTCATACCTAGCTATGCTCATCATCTCATAATACATGCATGGTTAGTACACTTGATAACAGTTATATCAATTACATATCAGCATCATGCTATACAAGGGTAACACCATTAATCCTTTATTAGGGTTAGGGTTTCCCAATTCATGTCAATTAGAGATACTACATGATTATTTCAGGATCTTGTTGAAAATGCTTGCTTACTTGGATTCTTATTTGCATGGATATTTCTATTCATTTGTAATGTCCGGGCCCACTACCCAAGGCTCTAGAAAGGGTTCACTATCAATAAGAGATACTCATCCCATTATCCATAATTAGGGCTATGGTTAATCATCTCATTTCCCAAAATTAGGGTTTCATGTACTATAACCCGAAATTAGGGTTTCTTATACCTTTACCATGTATTAGGGTTAGGGCTTCAAACTAGGGTTTCATATAGTAACACATAGCATCACCATGTATTAGGGTTTCATATCACATTACCTTGTATTAGGGATTCTCATCACATCATTACCTTGAATTATGGTTTCTTATAACATTTCCCCTAAAATTAGGATTTCATGTAGCTTTACCCAACATTAGGTTTTTTCTTAAGCATTCCCTTAAATTAGGATTTTTTATTAAAATACCCTGGATTAGGGTTTCTCATATCGTTGCCCTAAATTAGGGTTACACCATCACCCTTGATTAGGGTTTCACCTAGCTTTACCTTAAATTAGGGTTAGAGCTCATCAACTTTCTCAATTAGGGTCTCATGATCTCATCATCATGGACCAAACCCTACTTACATATTTTAGTCATGTTGAAATTGTTGAGAATAAATCACTACATGATTATCACTCATGTATGAGTTCCTCTCTTTCATCCCCTCTAGGAGGTTAATTACTTTAATCTTGATTATATTGAATCATCTTGAATGAAGAGTTGACATGGTGTATTAAGTCATTGCTTCCATAAGCATCAAAAGTTAACCACTCTAAAGGTACTAATCATCTAAGTAATTTAGAGGTACAACCCCTGGATTTAATTTGGATATATTCTATTAACAATCAAGGGATTAATTGGTCTTTCATAACTTTAAGACTATTAGGTCTTAAAATGGTTTTAACATTTTGAAACCTTCAAATAGTCTTGAGGTGTTTGAACTCCATTCGATCTTGAGGTGCTTGACCTCCATTCAGTCTTGAGGTGCTTGACCTCCATTCGATCAACTCTCCCAAACGGTCAACATGACCAAACGGTTTTGAAGATCAAATTACCCATTCGATCTTGATCAACTTTACCCATTCGATCTTTATTGATTTTACTCATTCAGTCTTATCACTTTTACCCATTCAGTCTTGATTGATTTTACCCATTCGGTCTTAATCCATTTTACCCATTCGATCTTGATTGGTCTTACCCATTCAGTCTTGATCAATTTCACCCATTCGGTCTTGATCAATTCCATCAATTAAGACTTCAATCAATTCAATCGATTGGAGTTTGTAATCAGTGGATTATCCATCACTGAACCTTATTACAAGTGAATCAATTATAATCATTAGATCATTATCCAACCATGACATCTCCTGACCTCAAACGGTCTTGAGGTCATTTGACCTCAAACGGTCTTGAGACCGATTGGTGTCAAACGGTCTTGAGATCGTTTGTTCACCAAATGATCTTGAGATCGTTTAGTCTCAAGAGTGAAACCGTTTGCTGAAGATATTCATTGAGGTGTATTCTTATGATGATGTCATCATCATCAATCTTCAATCCTTCAAAATATATTACCATTCTTACAGAAATTTCATCAATTATTCAAAGGGATTTCAAGAAGAACAAAATGAACAACAAGTGATGAAGAATTGAATGTAATAATAACATTTAAGGGTTTAAGTTATATAACCCTCCTTCAAAATCCAAGCTTCAATCTTCACGTCCTCAATGGTGAATGAAGCTTCCTCAACTTCACAAGGCTCGTCCTCAAGCTTTTGAGTGAAAAGAAATGGCTAGGATTGAAGATTGAATGGAGAAAAGAAGAAATCAAGCATTGAAAATTGATTTCCACCATGAAATCAAGGTTGAAGATGACTATGGAGCTTACCTATAGGTTGGTACACGTCCTCCTATTTCTCCCAATCTCCCTTGTGTTCAACCAAAGCAAGGAGAGAAAGAAAATCTGAAAAAGAGTCTTCAAGTGGGTGGAAAATGAAGTGTTTATAAGGGAATTTTGATGAGAGAGAAAGTGATATAAAAACTCTTTAACTCCCAAAATTGGTGCCACATCTCCCCCTCAAATCCTTGCATGAAAAACCATCTTCCCCACCTTCGAATTCCTCTTCATTATCCATGAATTAAAGGAAAAGCAGTTAAGCACCTTAATTCATATAATACTAATATCCCATTTTTAGTAGATATTACTCTTTAGTTAACTAATGCGAGTGGGTTCTCCACTCACTTTAGATATTTCATGGCCTTTGCAAGAAACAAGGACGTGCACACTTATGCAAATTCAACCATATCATTTTTGGTTGAAGGGCACTTCCATTAATATATTTATTTTTGCATTAAATTGAATTAGGGTTTCAATTATGCTTAAATCTTGATTATTTTAATATCAAGATTCTCTCTCCTCCAAAGTGATTCAAATGAGACGCCCCTCTCATTTTAATTTCTTTACATGATGCCAAGAAACATAAGGGACTCTCTAGAGGTGGTATTTTTCATATTGAACCCTAGGTTTTGGGTAAATTGCACATTACACCAAAATTAGGTTTTAATGCACAAATGTTACTTAATAGTCTCTTTCTTGGTACTCAGGCTTCTACAAGCCATACCTCTACATCATTTTCATTCTTATGATTCTTGAACACTTGAGGAACATTTATCATGTACCATTTGCAAGTTAACCCCTCAACTTGGGTAATTTTTACTTTAGTCCAAAACAAGAAAAATGTTGTTTCAACATTATTCAAAAAGGAGTGAAATTGAAATATAAGTTCCTCTCGAGCCTTAATTACTTTTCAAAAGATAAGAGCAAGCATATAATTTAACTTTATTAACAAAACATCTAGGGTTAAGGCATAACCCAGGTCAGGGATGTTACACCTTTAGTATTATGAAATTTGGTAATTTATTCCACATTCCAATCCTCATATGATTGTCTCTCTAGTCATACATATCAACATGATCGACTGGAGGAGTCCAATAAACTGCATGACGCTGAGTCAGTTCACCAACTGATGGAAGCTAATTGACTGATTGGGAGTCCTACTGATCGACTGGAGGGTCCGATCGATCGAACAACCTGTCTCAGTTGCATAGTATAGGTTGCTACATGAAGTGTATGACCTTAGGTGGTGGTCATTCTTTGTGGCTCCAAAAAATTACGTTAGTATGGCCATAACCATCACTTGTATGTTTTATGATTACATGTTTCTTTTGTGGATATATCATGTACATGATACATAAGTATGTGATGATTGGATATGTATATGTATTTATATATGAACTTGAGAATAAATATTAGGCCTAAGATGCTTTCCATAAGAAACACAAGTGAAAAGCTTGATCGACTAAGCATGGTCATGACTTAGCATGATATTCCATCTATCTTGTGAAAGTGTGATGGTAGATATGTGGGCCTACCTCTATAGGGTGCATATTATATATTGTTGGATTTTGGTTCAGGCTTAACTAGTTGACCTTAATATGATTAAGTTTCTAGAAGCATATAGATGGACAATGTCAAGGAGTTGTGAGTACCATCTATCCAAGAATTGCATGAGATGCAATTGACAAGTGTTGGCTACCTTAATAATTGGTCCTGAGCACCAACGTTGTCTGGGTAATAACTTAATTGTTTTATATCTTGACTGACTAGAAGATTGATCATTGCAATCTTCCAAAGTGATGGTGAGGGCTGTCAATTTGAATAAAATAGTGGGATTGATAATTTATTAAAGGCCTAATCAATATCGTTAATATTATCAAAACAAATCGAAAGTGTTTTGACAAAGTACAAATTTTACTTTTCTAGAAACTAATGGCAAATAGAAACACATTTGCACTAGAATCTATCCTTGAGAAGGACAAGTTGAACAGGAATAAATTCCATGACTAGTTCAGGACATTGAGAATTATTCTCACTCAAGAGAGCAATCTCTACGTCCTGGAGACACCAGATCCAGATGAACCCATTCCCACTATGCCTAAGGTTGTGAGGGATGCTTACAAGAAGCACTTTGAAGATTTTGTGGATGTCAAGTGCCTGATGTTGTATTCAATGAACTATGATTTGTAGAGATAGCATGAGAACATGGATGTTATTGAGATGATAATACATATTAAAAACATGTACTAAGATCAGGCAAGACTAGATAGATATGATGCCTCAATGCCATTGCTTAAGTACAACATGGAAAAATAAGATCCATTAGGTCCCCATACACTCAAGGTTATTGGATATGTGGAGAACCTTGCTAGAATGGGATTTCCCTAAGGCCAAGAGTAGGGATGAGAATCGGGCTAGGTCACCCTGAGTTTTTTCAAGTCCATGCCCAAACCCATATTTTTAACTGGGTTCCGGTCTAGGTTTAGGTGCAAGTAATGTTTGGAAAACTTGGCCCATACCTGTCCCACATAATAGATCTGGGTTTCAGGTCAGATTTCGGTTGGCTCATATAACATAATAAATGAAGAATTTTCCAACATATACATAATACACTATATTAACATAGTATTTTAAATGCATACCACTAGGAAAATGTAATCTATGTGTTCCAAGAGAGGAACTAATTCACTCACAAACTATTATAAACATAGGATCTAGACCAGACATAAGTAATATCCTATTCTTAGCCTAGTTATTTATGTAATATATTAATACCATCCAAAAACTAATGTGATTTAATTAACATTGAATATAATATGAACATTTTTATTTCAACTAATGGTCTAATAATTTACCAGTTGAGGTGGTTTGGGAAACTTTTGCAAGTGGTATAAATCCAATCTCCTATATTATATTATATTATAAATTCTAATAAACAATTAAAATACAAATTGAATGTGCATATCCTAGATTTACTCTAGTTTGTTGATCTTTTAGCCTTAATTGTAGGATTGAAAAAATATATATCATTCAAATGTGATTTTTGAAAGTGTGTACTCAAAAGTATCTTAAAATAGATACATATCATGTATAAACACATGGTTATGCATACACATGTATATAATTAATTTGGGTACCTAGGAATTTGGTCCTGGGTTTACCTTGTCCCTGACCCAGCCCATATAAAAATGTAGGTCAAAATCCTAGGCCCAGCCCACCGATATAAATTACATGGATCAGGCCTGGGTCAGGCTATAGGGTTGGGACATGGGTCAGATCGAGCCAACCCAGTCCAATGCTCATCCCTAGCCAAGAGTTGGCCTCAAATGTGATTCTACAATCATTGTCGGAACCATACAACCAGTTTGCCATGAACTACAACATGAATAATTTTGATAAGCCATTATCAGGATTACTTGGCATGTTGAGGACAACTGAAGTGCAAATAAAGAAGGACAAACACAAATCTCTGATGATGATCAGCAGAGGAAAACAGAAGTCCATGGGTAAAGGCAAAGCTTAGAAGAGTTCTAAGGCTAACCAGAAATTAATGTCGTCTGCACTGAAAGCTAAGAGAAGAGTGAAAATGAAATATCCTCTTTCTATAGAGGAACTCAAGAAGAAGAAGGAGGTCTCCACTTCAGGACTCAAGAAGAAGTAAGCTATAAATATGTGGAGCAAGGCTTGCTATGACTACAGTTGGAATCTGGCATTCATGGGCATGTAATAGAATTAGTGAATTGCAATTATATACCTACCATCAATGAAAAACACAATGTATCTTGTATGGACAATAGTATTATGAATAATTGATGTTTTGTTTTAAAAAAAAATAAGATCTTATGGAAGCACCCTATATCTCATAGTTATACTCGATAGTTCTAAAGACAAATATGTATAGCACATATATTGAATGTCTCAATGACTCAAACAATGAATACCTATAGCATTGTCATCTAGAGTAAATAAATGAGAAATATGTTTCTAGAATCCATAATGATGGTAGTCTAGACTCTTTTGGTTTTTGGACCAATAGAGATATGAGAGTCTTATTTGTTGTGCCATATGAAAAAATTGCTTCACTAGAAATAGTGGGAGAGTGAGTATTAGGACTCGTACATTCTGATGTATATAGACCTTTTGAAGCAAATGCTAAAGGTGGTTACCATTATCTCATAATATTTATTGATTATCTTAGTAGATATAGTAGTTTGTATTTAATAGAATACAAGTGTGGATCTTTTGAAGTGTTAAAGGAGGTCATTAATGAAGTACATAACCATCTTGGTATAAGTATTAAAACACCTTGATATGATCAATGTGGAAATTATTTAAACCAAGAGTTTGAGGACCTTTTGGGAGACTGTGATAATGTATCACAATGTACTCCACCTGAAACATAGTGATGTATCCAAAATAAGGTATCACATCCTGTTATTCATGGTGTGACCATCAATAAATCTAGTTGATCTTCTAGTTTCCTTTTTTGCTCATCCTTTACACAAAAACAATGTACCATATAAAATAGTCCAAAATACACCATATGATATATGGAATGGGAAGTGTCTCGATATATCTTTGATAAGCATTAGCAATGAAAGCTTATATAAGAAAATAGTTTCTAGAAAAACATTGCCCACAAATCACATAAATGTTATTTTGTTGAATACTACTTTAATATTCAAATCTAACAACAAAAGGGTTTGTTGCCTAGATGGCAATATTCCAAAAGGAACTTTGTAAAGTCCCCAAATTTTCTAAAACTTAATCTGATGTGTGACATCCAAATTGATACTCTCACCTCGGTGATAATTCCAATTCAACTCACACACTAGACCAAGAAGAAGAAAATCAAGGGAGTCAGAAGGAAACAACAATAGCACATGCACATGCACATGAATAAGAACAAAACCATACACCATGTTCACCATTCAACATATAATTATAGAATGAATTATTATAAATTGATATTACACATTGAACAATAAACTTTTACATGTACACATACTATATTCTACAACAAGTTCTTAAGGCAATAGGTCCACCAGTACATCTGCTTGCCACACAACTCTCAACTATCATGGTTCCTCAAAATCACATGTCCACAACCTAAAAAAAGATTACATAGGGTACATGTCAGCACAATATTTGAAAATGTTGTACTGAGTACACCTACATGTCTTTTTATATACTGCTTTTTACTATAACTTGGCAATCAGATAAAACTAAAAATTGGCAGGTAATAAAAAAATATAATAAAAAGATCATACTTGAACAAAGAATGCTAATTAACAAAAGAGAACACATATTTAGGCACATTTTCCATTATATCATCCATGCATTTGCCACCTGGGGGAATAATGCATAATCTCAGCTACCAAAGAGTATGAGATGCAAGGTCTTATGATCTACTACCAAAGAGTTAGATCATTGTACAATGTGATCTACTACCAAAGAGAATGATCACTTTCCAGCACTATGATACCAAAGAGAATTATTTCTTTCATATAATGGAATATATATATTATGTTTCATGTGTCCATAGCCATAAGTATGGAAAATCAAGCAAGATATCATACAAGAACAATCATTTCATCCAATTTAATATGCAAAGTATTTTACTACAAATATAATACAATCATATTGTATAATAAGCCAACTAAGAGGTAAAGAGTACATTGATCAAGAGATAATCTAATCACATTCCTGATGTCAACTATATCCTTGTCAAACCCTGATCAAGACAAGATCATGTACTATCATCAGATTATGATCATCGTAACCCTAATATGTCCATTTTAGGGTTTAGGTTGGTTCATTAGGATATTCCCATCACTATTTCTTCTTTTACTCTTCTTGTTATCTGGGATTGATGTCATTGATGTTGTATTACAGATTAGAATGAATTATATGACCATTAATTTCCATATCATTGAGTCCATGTATTAGCCCTAGGTCATATTCATTAAGCATATTAGGGTTTATATCACATTGAGAGCAACCATTATTGTATAATATGAATTATGTGTATCATCATAACATCAGAATTAAGTATGATGTTCCATATATTGATATCAACTTATAATGAATTTTCCAACATTTATTAACCATATGCGTATTTTCTACATTTTATTTAGGGTTATTATCCATAGATAATCATACTAAGAAAATAACATGATTTCATGTTCAAACATCATCATATCTAACATCACTTAGATTATATATCATATTTTAGATCAACTGATGCATTTCCACAATTTATGAACTTCATTTAATATTTATAATATATGATATGAGAATTTTATGTTTTGTACGATATTTATATAATTACAACATTAAGACTGATTAGATACTTCCATATTATTATACAGATTTCTTTGAGAATTTTGGTAGTTTATTTGTATTTTTCAGAGAAACTTGCTAATTTCTATGAATTATCTAAGCTTTTGGTATTTTCTATAATATTTAACTTTTTGGACTTATCACTAGTCGCCACGTCAGTCTGAGGGTAAATGCAGCTCTTCCTTTTCTATGCTCGGCAGGTATGGTTTACTGGTCTGGACTCGGTCTGCTTTAGGATTGGCTGGTTCAGTTTATCAGGTGAACCCGGATTCTCATCTTCATCTTGTGCTTGTGATTCTACATGATCTCATCCATGCACCCGCGTGCATGAGAGCCTCCAATAGGGTTCCACTCCATCGAGACATGGAACTAGGCCCATGGCATGTTACATAAACATGGAGCCTCCATCAACATCATAGTTTCCTACAGGACCTTTGTGGCTACACTCTCTCCCTAGGTTCTACTGCACATCCATTCTCCGTGAGGTCACCACCCTAGTTTTAGTTGCGGCGGAGCAAAGAGGCAACATGCCTCTATTCATCCTTGCACTGATCTAAATCTTCCAAAAGCTTCACCCAACCTCTGTCTACTCCTTGATCCCCTCCTATCTCAATGAACAGCTCTCTCCACATGCCTCCGAGCTCCATCTTCTTGGTCAAATGACCTGAGTCGGTTCACTACTAAAACCATTGTGAGAGGTCATGGACACAACTGGGATGGATTCACCTAAGCTCATGCTTGCTTCTACTCTGCTTAGATCCCTCTTCTGGTCGCTCTTCTCCCTTCGTCTCATTTCCCCCTCCTGTCCTTCAAGTCTGTGCTTAGTAATGGAGATGAGAGGGAAGGTTGGGAGCTTGTTCTCCCTACTCCTATTACCAAATTGAGACAAATAAGTGATCTTCAATCTTGTTGTGGTGAATAGAGTACAACTACTCATTCAGTCTCACACTTAACCCTCATTTCTAGGTGTGTGATCATGAGTTGGTCGTGGTTGCAAGCATCTCCACTACCTTGTTCTAACTGCAAGGTAGGAGATAATTGGAAGCCATCTGATGTGCCTTATCTAATGGCTATCAAATCCCAATATGTGGCATCATCAGACCATAGGGATCGTCTGTCCAAGGGTGTGTGACACATCATATTGATCAGAAACTTGGTTATATAATTCCTTAATAATGCACATTATTTTACAAAACTCAAATCTAAAAAGCTTCATCTAGGATCTTCCACTAGATACCAAATTTTATCCATAGATTTACAACAACTTAAATTACATTCTATTCAAATTTGGTGCCAAAACCCAACTATTTGACCAATCAATCAAATACTTCAACAAGGCATTTATTAAGGGGTAACCAACATAGATTTTTTTTGGGTGAATTAGACCTTTGTATTGTTGCATTTGTTTTTTGTAATTATAATTAAATGCACCATGGAGCAAAGAAAAGCTACATGAGCTGAGAAAAAGAACCACCGAGAGGTGAGCCAGAAACAAAGACAGAAGAAAGAAGATCCAGAGCATAAGAACAATTGTACAACTCCAAAATTGGGCAAAAAGCTTTTATCCTGCCTCTAGCCACAAAGGCAAGAGCAAGAATCAGTATCAAAAATTAGTTGTAAGCAAAGACAATCTTATTCCAAAGAACATTGTTGTCAATAGAGAGATCCATGTTAACACGAGAGTTCCTCTCAAACCAGATATAATGGATAAATGAAAGGGCAAGTAAGTGCTCCTTCTTTGACTTGAAATTGACAAGGTCATACAAAGTGTTGGGAATACTATTGGAGTGATTCTCCACCAATGCAATTTGCCAAATAGAACGTATGTACTTACAATCCAAAATAATGTGTTGAGTGTTTTCAACATCACACATGCAAAGAAAACATAATGAGGGTGTAGTTATCCCTCTTCTTCTAGAATAGTCAGTGGTGGGGAATCTGTCATGACGACACTTCCAAGCAAAAATTTGAACGTTGTGAGGCACTTTGAATTTCCAAATTCACCCAAACAAAGGGCTAGTAACTCCTTTTTCTCTAACATTCAACCATATGAGGCATTGATTGACAATAGATTCATTGCAGACAAGGATCTTATCCTCTCCTCTTATAGGTTTATCAATTTTATCAAGGAAATCACTCAACTGCTGATGTAACCTGGAGGAGGAACTCATCTAGTTCTTCCCATTGATAATAGAATTGACTTTGCAGGAGCTATTAAAGCCCAGCCTAATAATTTCCTTAATCCCAATGCAATCTTTGAGAAATAATCCCTTAGGAACCCACAGATCTAGCCAAAGAAAGACATTTTCACCATTACCAATCTTATATTTGACCAACAACTTGAAATCATCTAAATGCCTCAAAATCTGAGTAATGTACCAAGAATGTTGAGTATAAATATCAACATTCTAGGTGGAGCCTTTAAAAACATACTTCTCATGGATCCATTTGATCCAAATCGTGTCCTTCTTAGAGGCAATTCTCCAAATGTTGAACAAAACATCAGCTTTGTAGGTCTCTTTAACTTTTCTAATCCCAAGACCACCTTCTTCTTTCAACTTTATGACATTGTCCCACTTAATGAGATGTAAATTGTTATTGCTGTCATTATGACCCCATAATAAATTCCTTATAGTTCTCTCGATCTCCTCACAGATAGAGCTAGGAAGAGGAAAGGTGGAAGACCAGAACATGTGAATACCAGAGAGAGTGAAGTTGCACAACTCTAATCTTCTAGCAAAAGAGATTTGTTTAGACTTCCAACCATCCAATCTCTTTTTCATCTAGCCTCTTTCCACATGAGCACCCAAGTCATGGGGGGAAGCGCATATGTGAAGTACAAAAGCCCCACAAAATCATCTGTGGGGATCCATCTAAGGAACAAGAAAGTAGTCAATGATGGGGATCCCGGTCGTGCCTCCACGAGGAAGAGAGGAAACCCTTCCTTGCTCTAGGACCAGGAAAAAGAAGCGCAGGAAATGGGTGTGTCCACCTTAGTTGAAGAAAGTCAATGATAGCCATGTGTTGGAATGTTCAGGGTGTCTATGACAAGGACACTTTGAACACTGTGAAGGAACTAGTCAATAGATATCAAGTCTCTGTAATGGGTTTGTTTGAGACCCGATGCAGTGGTCCTCGTGCTACAAAAATCATCAAGAAACTAGGTTTTGTCCAGTCCCATAGGGTGGAAGTTGTGGGCATTGTTGGAGGAATTTGGGTGCTTTGGAAGTCACATATAAACCTTGAAATCATCCTATCACACAAGTAGTTCATTCATTGCCGCATTGACAATCACCTCTTATTCACCTTTGTGTACGGGAGTACAACAAGAAGCACCCGCAAATTCCTTTGGAATCATCTATACATCTTGGCCTCATCCATCCATGCCCCTTGGGTGGTTGCAGGCAACTTCAATGTTGTTATGTTCCAATCAGAGAAGTTCTGAAGCACTGCATTTGACAAAGCTAACAGCTAGGACTTTGTGGAGGTCATGGAATCATGTGAGCTCTATGATCTTGGTGCCAGTGGTGCACATACAACATTCAGAAGGGGAATTCTACACAAACACCTGGATCACATTTTAGGCAACTCCTTCTGGATAGATTATCCCCTTGCTGGGCCAATTATTGTCCTTGAGAAAAACCATTCTGATCATGCTACCCTTCTCATATCCACCACCGAATTGGGCCCTAGAAGGCAACCCATTCCACGCACCCAGGCCATCTGGAACATGACTGAAGGTTTCAAGCACTTCCTACAAAAGCACTGGGATACTAATACCTCCTTGTCCAAGGTCGGGTCTCTCTTCCTCAATCATGCATCCAAATGGGCCTCTCGCAAGAAGAAAGAAGATAAAAGATGAAAAGATCAATTGGGCAATAAAATCCACCGGAACCAACTCCAACTATCCTTACACTTTGATCCTTCAATCGCAAAGGACACAATACATATTCAAGCGAAGCTCGATACCATACTAAGAAGGGAGGAAACAGACTGGCAACAGAAAGAGAGGTGTGATTGGGTGGCGTTGGGAGATAATAATACAAAGTTCTTCCATACCACTGTCAAAGAAAGAAGAAGATGCAATAAAATAACCCAGTTGAAGAACGATAGCGGCGAATGGGTGGAAGCAGGGGCCAATTTGAATAGCCTTGTTCTAAGTTTTTTTTTGCTAACCTGTATCAAGAACCACCATCTAAAGAATGCCACTGCACCTACGCATCATTCATCAGGGCCTTTTCCCACCTCTCGGCCCAAGAGGTTGATGTGCTGAGTATAACGCCTTCCATTGAAGAAATATGGCAATCACTTCATGCCATGGCCCCTATGAAGGCGTTGGGGCCAGATGGCATCGATGCATCCTTTCTCTAGGGAAACTGGGATCTACTTCAGCACCAAGTTTCTCATTTTGTTCAAGAACCATTCAATGGGGTCCTTATAGAAGCTAGATGTGCAGACTCGACATTGGTACTTATTCCAAAGGTACCTCAGTCGGAAACCTACGGCCAACTCAGACCCATCTCCTTGAATAATGTTTGCACTAAACTCTTGTCAAAAGTGATTGTAGCTAGGCTCAAGCTCTTCCTACCCTCGTGGATATCCCCTATCCAATCCAACTTTGTGCCATGAAGGAAAATAGGTGACAATGTTGTCCTTGTTCAAGAAATCATCAGCTCTATGGAGTCTAAGTAGTGCCATAACCAGTACTTTGCTATCAAGCTTGACCTCATCAAAGCCTTTAACAAGATGAGCTGGACCTTTATTGAAGACACCCTCCAGAGGACCTCTGTACCACTCAATGTGATTACTATCATTATGTAGCTTCTCAGATTGGGTGAAACCTTTGTCCTGTGGAGCAGAGAGATCATTGGCTCCTTCAGGCCATCGTGTGGGGTCAAGCAAGGGGATCCTTTGTCCCCTTATCTCTTTGTCTTATGCCTAGAATGGCTCATCCAACTCATTGAGGAATAGGTCACCGAAGGTCTCTGGAAACCCATCCGGCTCACCCGAAAACATCTCCTGTTCTCACATGTTTGCTTTGCGGATGACATTATACTCTTTGGAGAGGCCTCCCCAAAGCAAGCTCAGATTGTTAAATGATGCCTTAAACTGTTCATTTAGGCGTCAGGGCAATTCTTGTCCAATGAAAAGTCATCCATCTTTTTCTCAACAAACACTGCAAGGCACCTCAGATCGTAGATATGTTGGATATTGGACATCAAAGAAACCTTGAATCTTGGCCGCCACTTATGTATCCCAATCATCCACAAGAAGAAGAGTAAGGAATACTTCCAATTTCTTCTTGGGAGGATCCATAGTAAGATCTCCAACTGGTAGCATCGTTTACTTTCACTAGATGGACAAGTCACTCTAGCCAAATCAGTCATCCTATCACAATCATTCTACACTATGGAATCCGTTCTTCTTCCAATTTCCATTACCAATAGGATTGATCAACTCACGAGGAACTTCATCAGGAGTAGCTCGCACGCCGCCACCAAGCTGAGTCTAGTGGCATGGGGTAATGTCACCAAACCATGACACATGAGAGGACTTGGCATCAAGTCAGCTAAATATTTCAATAAGGCATTGATAGAGAAATTAGCCTGGGACTTTATCCAGGGCAAGCACGTCCCCTAGAGATCTCTCATGCAAGCCAAATTTGGGAGACAAAGCACGAGAAATGCATCGGGATCGCACATATGGAGAGGAATAAAATATTTGTTTCCCATCATCCTATCCAACTCGAGTGTGGCTCCTATTTCTAGCAATGTGACTAACGTATGGACCGAGAAGTGGGCTTGGTGACGGGTACGCACCTGACTTACTACCAGAGCGGGTGGTTCCTGATGATATCAAAGACATGATGGTTGCAAGCCTAGTCTCCGATGAGGGACACTGGGACAACGAGTTTATAAACTACTGGTTCACTGAAGAAACCAGCTCAGATATCCTTTGCATGCCCCCTCTGAGATCTATTTATGGAAAAGATGGTAGAGTTTGGGCACACTCTTCTGATGGTTGATTCTCCTCCAACTCATCCTATAGATGTCTTACAAACTGTACTCCTTTCGACAACACATGCTGCTTTGCTACTATATGGGCCCTTCCGGTCCATTAGAAAGCTAGAACCAATCTGTGGTTGGCTTACCATAACTGGTTGTTGACCAATGAAATGTGACTCATAAGAAAACTCACCGTGGATGCATCTTGCTCAAGATGCTAGCACCACCTAGAATCAGTACTACACACAATCAGGGACTGCCCAACATTGATAGCTCTATGGAGAAAACTAATACCAAGGGATGCTACCCATTTCTTCACCAGCGGGTCAATCATCGAATGGATAGGCTATAACTTAAAAAAACTGAGTAAAGTGGAGCACTAGGCTCAGACTTTTTCCATTGTGTGCTGGTGCCTCTGGAGGGGTAGGAACATCCACAACTTCGAAAACTATCAGCTTCCCATAGTAGTGTTGGAGACTCATTGCAGAGCCAATCTTTGTACAGCATATGAAGCATTCCTAAAAGTCCTGAGTTTAGGGACTAAGTCCTACATCCCGCATAGGCACAATGTGCTCCCCCCTGGAGCGGAGCTCATTATACAATTTGATACAGACATGAACAAGTTGGGCAATGCCTTAGCAACTAGCCTTGTTGCACGATCTAAGTGAGGTGCATGGATCACCGACAGTGCTTAGTGAGGGCATGGGTCTGACTCAATGAGAGGGGAACTCATGGATGTTAGACATGGTCTGGAACATGTCGTACAACATAATAGGATTGCAGGCATTATCATCTTTGATTCCTTGAAAGAACTACAGTGGATTAACGAAGAAGAAGCAGCTCCCATGAAATACACATTTTCTTGTCCAGGCTATCTGTCACCTTTGTTCTAACATAGCCACCTTCTCGATTAGCTACATGAGAAGGAACCAAAACAAACCAGCCGACTGGCTGGCAAAATAGTGCCTCAAGCAGTTGACCAATAGATGTGTCTGGTCATCTTGCCCCCATCAACTTCTCTCTGACCTCTAGGAAGATACTCTATCATTTCTGTTTCAGCTAGTTCCTCCCACTACAATTGATTCAAGCATGTAACCAGTTGATCTGGTATTTCCCAAAAACAATGACAGGATAACAATGAATTTTATACAGCTTGCCAACAAAAAGAGGTATACCTAGATACCTTTGAGGCATGAGACTTTGTCTGGTCCCCTAAATATTACTGACCATATCGATATCAGCACCAGTGCTAGTAAAGAAGGAACTCTTCTCCTAGATGAATCTAAGACCAGTCAATTTAGTAAGATTATCAAAAATCTTTTTACGGTTAACAATGTCATTCTCATCAGAATGCATGAACACCATCAAATCATTAGCAAAGGACAAGTGTGAGACACTTAAGAACTTGGAATCATTAAGAGGTTTAATGCCTCCTAACTCATCTTCTACATCCATAAGTTGTGTGAACAATTGCATGACAATGGTGAAACGATAAGGAGCCAGTGGATCCCCCTGCATGATCCCATTAGTGGTTTTCAAAGGTTTAGTTGCTTTACCATTGAATAAAATTTAATAAGACATAGTACAAAAGATCTCTCTTAACCAGACAACCCAACTTTTAGGAAAATTCATAAGATCCAGAATTTTGAATAAGGAAGCCCAGTTAACAGTATCATATGCTTTAGTAAGATGAACCTTCACACATATCTTCTCATTACTTCCTTTTCGATTAAAGTCATGAATCAACTCGTTAGAGAGCAAAATAGCATCCTGTGTACTTCTCCCTCTAATAAAAGTGCACTGGTTGTTGCTAATAATAGTAGGAAGAACATCATGTAGCCTATTGGTGAGGATTTTATAAATAATTTTATAGGTCACATTGGCCTCCAAACTGCATCAAACTCATTGGTATGATTTGCATTATTAACTCATTGATTGTAAAAACTCATAAAAGCCTCTACATTCATAGTCAACTTCACAAACCCAAAACAAGGCAAAGTGACATCATCACCACATCCGCAATCATCCATCCTCAAAGTTATAAATTAGATCATCCAATTGGGTATTCAAGAACCCTAAATGTCACTCCATCACATCCTATACACTATAAAAGAAATTTCTTCCTTGAAATTAATCCAAAATCCTATTTTTTCACATCATATACATCTCAAAAGAAATTTCATGCTTGAAATTAAACCATTCTATAATTTTTAAAGAAAACAAAGGTTCTTCATCCACTTGTAGGGAACCACTTTTTGGTGAAGCATACTCTCAAAAAAAATCTAGGATTATATATGAACCAATCCCAGGAGAATTTTATAGAATCTATCATGAACCATCTTCCAAAAAGGGTAGAAACATATGTTTATAAGCTCGTGTTAGGTCATGCCATCTTTAATATTTTTGGATTTACATCCTCATCTTACCCAAGCAAAAGATTCAAATAGTATCTTATACATGTTATGAAGGGTTTAATTATAATAAACCCACATTATCCATCTATATCATATCAAGGTGTCATCATCGTTATGTTGTGCTAGATTTTCAAACTATATTCAATATCGTTATTAAGCACCAACATTAACATAGCGCATTCATATGGTCTCATTTCACTTCTCATATATGGTTGCAATTTTATTAATGACTCCATCACTTGATTCTTCAACCTTATAATGTCATCATTATTCATGTATATGGTTTACCATCTATAACAGAGAGTTATTAAACCATATTAGGTTTTCCATCATGTTATATCTACATATCATAGCTCAAGATAAGATCACATTCTTATGTATATTTTATCATGGTTGTGCGAGACTTACATATAGAAGTGGCCTATCAAACATATATCAAAACTTTATCTAGTCCAATTGAGGTTCTCCTGACCCATATCTTGAGGGTAGTTACGTGCTCAGTCTCTCTTAGCTCAGTTAATTGTATTAGTATCTCATAAAAAAAACTTTATGTTCCCTCTTTAGTCTAGGGTTCTCAGATTACCTCTTTGGCACTAGCGGATAGCTTTACAAGCTCTAGCCACATAAGAACAAACCAAAACATGGTATAACATCCAATTTACAAGTCTGTAGCCATGAACCATTTCCTCAACTCTCTCTTTTATATACAACAAGAGTCCTATGTAGGGAACAACCAACCTGAGCATGAGGCTTTATAGAAAATAACATCATATCTACATCCTATAGGATCTTGAGACTCTCTCTCCCTCACCCGAATTAGATCTTATCATATATATATTCACATGTACATACATAACCAGCCTCTGTCAAACTCTAGGTTTTGATCATCTTAAGGACATCTTTGGTTCAACATGTCTCTAGGAATCATGCATAAAGCAACTCAACTCAATGACTTAGGAGTATTCTAGTTTAGGACATATCATAACACATGTATCTCATATTTATTAAATCTTAGAGGTTAGGTTATATGACCTTCTCTCTATGGTCTCACTCTCTCTAGAGTTAACCCTAAACTAGTCCCAACACTAGAGGTCCTCTTTTGTAAAAGAGCTTGAGGCTCATGTTGACTCATAACCTTGTCTTAACTTATCTTATCACATCTAAAAAAAACCTACATACTTGCATCATAAAACCTTATCTCAAATCCTCAAAATTGAACTCAATTTCTAAAATCCGACTTTGATCATCATAAACAAAGTTATATCATCTATATAATACTTAGATCATAATCTAAACTAATTTCATCTATTCCATCTATCACATATTCCAACAAGGCTCCACACATCTGATCAAGAACTACTCTCCCTTCTAGACTGATGTCACTCTCTTTCACTTAGGTTGCATGGCCACCTCCTACTCATACATGTGTGGACATACATTTTTGTAGTACTTTCATATATAATAAAATATAATATAGTTTTTTTTCCAATAAAACATGCATTAGAGAAAACTATCGAGGTTTGATCCGGTTGGAATAAAAAATAAAATCCACAAAATGAGTGTCCTATGCATAGTAGAGAGTCTATTACCATGTCACTTAGTGAAAAGTTTGAGAACAAAGTGTAGTCTAGAGTATCTACCCCAGACATCGAGCGTTATATGTCTAGGATTTCTCCTCCCTCGATGCACATCATCTCCAAATAACGTAACATTCCATACCGCCACATTATAAGGAAACAATGACATCTTAGGACTTGTTATTCAACAAGCACTAGTCTAGACCTAGTTCTCAGACATCTAGGTGCTAACCTAGAGGCTAGGTCAGATCTTGTCTCTAAAATATGGCTAAACTAAGCCTAAAGGCTATTAAGTTCAAGTTTCCTTATATTCATTTTGAGTTGCATAATGAGCAAATGACAGGCTTTACTATTGTTCATGCTCTGATACCACCTCTGAAGTCCCTGACTTTTCAAAAACTTAATCTAATATGTGACATCCAAATTGAAACTCTCACCTCAGTGAGAATCCCAATTCAACTCTCACGCTCGACCAAGAATAAGAAAATCAAGGGAGTCAGAAGGAATCAACAGTAGCACATGCACATGAACTAGAACAAAACCATACAACACATGTTCACCATTCAACATATAATTACATAATGAATTATTACACATTGAATAGTAAACTTTTACATATACACACACTACAGTCTACAATAGGATCTTAAGAAAATAGGTCAACCTATACATCTTCTCGCCACGCAACTCTCGACTATTATGGTTCTTCAAAAGCAAATGTACACAACTTAAACAAAAGATTACATGTGGTACACGTCAACACAATATTCTAAAATATTGTACTAAGTATGCCTATATGTCTTTTTATATACCTCTTTTTACTATGACTTGGCAATAAGATAAAACTAAAACTTGGAAGTACTAAACAAATATACCAAAAAAATCATACTTGAACAAAGAATGCTTATTAACAAAATAGAACACATAATTTAGGGACATTTTCCATTATATCATCCATGTATTTTCCACCTGAGGGAATGATGCATCATCTCAATTGCCAAAGAGTTTGAGATGCAAGGTATTATGATCTACTGCCAAAGAGTTAGATCATTGTACAATGTAATATGCTACCATAGAGAATGATCACTTTCCAGCACTATGCTACCAAAGAAAATTAGAGCCTTCATATAATGGAACAGATATATTATGTTTCATGTGTATAGCCATAAGTATGGAAAATGAAGTAAGATATCATACAAGAACAATCATTTCATACAATATCGTATGCCAAGTATTTTACTACACATATAATACAAGCATACTGTATAATAAGCACTAGTACAGATAACACATTTAGCATCAGTTAAGTAAGACATCTGTCATCGATTTTGAAGTGACACCCAAGTGGGTGACACTAAAAGTAGACTCCTTCAATGTCGATTACATAACTGACGATAGAAAATCATTCCTTATTACAATTTAATCCCAAAAGGGCCAGTAGTCGAACCATATGCATCGGTTCATAGTAAACAGTCGGCAGAATTAAGCATTTGTTGTCAGTTTTTGGTATTTAACCGACGCCGATGTTTTGTTTTTTTTTCTTATTAGCTCGCAAACCTGCTGTCTGACTGGTCAGTAGGATGTAGAACCTGCAGTTCTATTCTGAACTGTACATTTACAACATCCCTTTGATTTCAGCCAACAACATGCCACAAACCTGCAAATATTGACAAGATGTATACAATTATATATTTTATATGGATCATGTGATTCACACACATATATAATAAGCACATTTAATTTCAAATATGATTCATCACACACATATGTAGAAACTTGTAGTTACATTTCATTCCTCCATTTCATATTTACACACATTTAGCAACCTGTAGTTCCATTCATTTCATTCTCTTTTCACATTCACATGCACAGAAACATTCATTCATTCCATATTCACAAACACATGTATATAGATAAGACAATTAAAAAAAAATCATTCAGACATCATCTTTCAAAGTTGAACATGTTATCAAAATACTAATTATGACAAAAAAGTTTAGAAAATAACATGACAGTAGCTAATTAAACAAGGGGGTCTTGTTGTACCCCTA